>PVKE010016521.1:0-31899 GCA_004027555.1 Craseonycteris thonglongyai | reverse complement strand
TATTGTTAATAATTATCCATGTTCTTTTAATTCCCCTGGACGTGAGTTTTTTGGCCCTTTAAATAATTATTGTTGTTGTTTTTTACGTAGGTAGATAAGTCGTATATCTATATTTCAGTACGAGGTGTACTCAGCGAGCTATTGATAGATTAGCAAAAAGTAAGTCATATTATTCTTTCATGATAAATTTTCCTGGCCCAAAAAAAACACGCGGAAGTGAAATATTGAAATCAAATTATCAGCCATACTGTGCATTTTTATAACAACTTTTTCATATTTACGAACAAATAGTACAACTTACACATTGCAGTTGATAAAAAAAATAAATTGCATTTTAAGTTAGTAAAAATCTATCTTGAAAAAGTGTCGGAAAATCGAATTTTTTAGGTACCGCATGTACGGAATGCTGCTATCAAAAGTTGGGTCTGGAAATTTATTTTCTTCATTAACCTATATCTTGAAAACTTAATAAGTGATTTAAAAAATAAAAAATAGTTTTGAACATATATTTTACTTATCTACCCATACCTCGCTGGAATGCACCTTATACTGAAACACAGTGTATAAACATAGTATGCATTTCACACCCCTTCTTCCTCCTTAGACTACGCCTATGACAACAAGTCGATCGTGACACACTTTTAAGATAAAAAGTAGATCTTATATACAGGAAAGTTGGCCACCCCTGCAGTAGAGCATATTTGAAGTTTGCTAAGAGTCAAAAGTTTCTTATCACAAGAAAAAAATATTTTGTCATTATGTAAGGTGATGAATGTTAACTTGCCTTATGGTGGTAATCATAATATATACAAATATTATATCCTACACCTGAACTAATAGGTTATAATTAGATTATATCTCAATTAAAAAATTTTAAAACAGAGAAGAGAGGAGCCTGAAAATTATCTGGACCAAAATATAACAACATGAGTTGACAACATGCTATAATACTATATGATTTGATGACATAGTATATAGTACAGTGTATTATATTGATATCTCCTTGATATCTGAAGTAGATCAATGTAATAAATCAGTGATTTCCAAACTGTATGTATGTATGTGTGAATATATGTATGTATTTATATTAATTGTTAAATTTATTGGGGTGAAATTGATTGCTAAAAATTACTTTGGTTCCAGGTCTACAATTGTACATTACGTGGTCTATGTGTTGCATTATGTGCTCACCACCCAGACTCAGTTCATTTCCATCACCATATATTTGATGTCCCCTCCCTACTCTAGGACCTCTCTCCCCAGTCTCCCTTCCCTTTACCCTCTTACCCTCAGGTAACCACTACACTGTTGAATGTGTCCATGAGTTATTGTTTCTTTGTTATTTTCAGTTTTATATTCCACATATAAATGAAGTCATATGGTTCTTGATTTTTTTGGTTTATCACATTTGTCCTAAGAACAATCTAATCAAGTTAGACAGAAGCCAGATTCTCAGAATTTGTTTTCTGGATGTTTTATGTCACATGAGCTGAATATGCAAAAGAGCCAGGGACCTTTATTATTTTGCCTCTATCCCCACAATAGAGATTTAAACTTTTCTTTTAAGATTTATTTTATTTTATTGTTTGAGAAAAAGTGAGAGAGAGAAAGAGAGAGAGAGAGAGAGAGAGAGAGAGAGAGAGAGAGAGAGAGAGAGAGAGAGAGAGAGAAAGGGAAGGGGAGAGACCCAGAGCAGTTTCCACAGTTGTACATTGTTAGCTGTGACACGTTTTCATTTCACACAGGTGGATGTGGGGCCATGTGGGCTGAGAACTGCACTGGGGGCCTCCCTCATGGGAGGATAGAATCTTTGTTGTCGATCCATCCCAGGGGTGACTAGTTTTGCCACAGTTCAGCATATGGGTTTGCACAGGCCGGGGCCCAGATTGATCTCCAGACCTCATGATTGTCAGGCAAGTGCTCATCCCATGAGCTATCCCAGCATTCCCTGGAGATTTAACTCTTAGGCAAATTTGTGCTTCAATCTCTCCCCAGGATAGCATGTAAATGGATAGTACCCACCTGCTCCTGTATATTGGTTATTTTGTTCAAGGATTACATGACCCCTTTAACAGGTGCATTTGTTGAGTGGACACTGGAGACCTGTTTGGGTGTGTTATTGTGTTTAGGACTGTGTTTAATAAATGTCTGAGCTTTTATGTACCGTAAGCACTTAGGTCTTTGTAAGAGAAAAGGGAAGACGGTAAAGCTATGGCAAATGAGACCAAATCTCTCTCTTTGAGGCAAAGCAGTGTAATAGAAAACCATAGACTTCTGAGACAAGATTACCTAGATGCTAATCTTTGCATTTAACTCTTAGTCTACACATATTAGCTCTGTGACCCTTGAGCAGTTAGTCAAATATCTCTTGAGTCTCAATTTTCTCAAGTGTGTTTATCTCGTGTAATGATCATGAATCCAAGGTACAAAGGCAGGTGTTCCATCTCCATTCATGTTTCTTTATTCCCTCTTGCCCTAAGACACTTAAAATCAAATTGGGAAGATAAACTCACACATATATTTTGAAAATTACATGATTTGTTTGCAAATGAACCATCAGAGAACATTGTCTCTCAAAAGTCCAAGAATATCCAAGGGATTATTTTTCCCCTCCTTAAACTTTTGCCAAATCACAACACAAGTGGATTTCTCGGACATCAATAGTTTTGGTATAAGTATTTTTTTTTGTAGCGTATGTCTTTCTAGTTCTGGATTTAACTTTATTTAATCCACTAATCCCCAGGACATTAAACCGTCTTCTTTCAACTGAACATAGTTTCAGATTTACAGACAAAGCAAGTAAGTACAACTAGGCAGAGATTAAACAGGTCTGAATTACTCTCCAAATTTTATCCTTTCAACAATACCAAGTTAGTATAATTAGGAAAGTAAAAACTTTATTAACCTTATCCTCTAATTAGAGGATTATTCAAATTGTACTTTTAAGTGTTATATAGATGTATTTTTTCCAGATGTAGTCTCTATATTAAAGGGAATATAATATGCAGATTATTTTAAAGATTCTTCCAAGTAGTTAAAAATAACAAACACATTACAACCCATCACAGTTATTTTTGTTTTTTAGTTTAAAAATTCTCAGCAAGTAATTTTTAAAAAAATTAAGCCTAACTTTCAGAACAATTACTATCCAAATTTACATTGCTTAGCTATGTGAACTGGGGGAGGTTAATTAACTGCCTTAGTTTCAGCACCCTCATCTATAATATAAAATGAAAGCCCAGAGCCTCACAAGTTGTTTCATGAGAACTTATAAAGCTGTCTCATCACCATTATTTAAAAAAACAACAAAAAATAGCCAGGGTTTATTGGAAACAGATCAGTAATATACATTGAATAAGTTATTCTTGGTTTCCTCATCTGCAAAATGGATATGAAAATAATTATCATATTGTAGGACTATAATGGATACTGAATGATGTATAACTAAATTGTTTAGCAAAGTGTTTCCTCATATGTTCAACAATTTCAACAATTTCACCGTGTTCCCCCAAAGATAAATGATATTCCCTCCTCTCCATCTCCAGTTCACATCTTCAAAACCTGCTTTACTTATCCTAGAAGAAGTCTTGAACTCTAAGTAAAACAAAGGAGGATAGATGCACTCTGCTATAACAGGAGCTATAACTAAACTTGAATTGAGGATAGAGGGTCAGAGTTGAATAAATATCCTTATATTGTTAAACGATAAATATTAGCATTAAATTATCTTTTCAAAGGTGGGGAGCAAACAGTAAGAGGAATATTATGAATCTTTTGAAATGCAGCTAAAGAAGCCTTGTTTAAAATTTTAACAAGTTAAAGTCATTAGCTGAACAAATCCTGGCAGCTTCACTGTCACATAGACACCTAACAAAGGCTAGATTTGTGAGACATCCTTAATAGGTTCCACTGCATTTTCCTCAAACATTCCATTTGGTTCCAAACTATGGATTCTAAAATGTCATTCCCTATTCTCTCCACTAGCCACATGTGTTTAAAAAGTACAGCTAACATTTCCCTTCAACAGTGATCAAAAGAGAGATTCTCTTCTTCACCTCGCTTTATTGATCCTCTCCTAGAAGAGGGACATTGTCGAGATAAATCAATCAATTGATCCCTTTAAGCTTTCAAAATGAAGATTTTCTTATGTTTTGCCATAACTGCTAAAACAGCAGATGGTTTTGTTGCTTCAACTGAAAAATTATGGATTATACCATACATAATTTATATTACTTAAGAGAAAGGTGACCTGCTAGAAATGCATTGTGATGAGCAGCCAACAAATGCTAAGCATTGTGGTACTTAATTTACATATAATTGCCTGTAATCCTCACAAGGCTGCAATGGAGTAGGAAATATTAACCTATTTTGTAATCAAGAAAGCTCAATTCAGAAGGTTGAAAATAAACGAAAATAAATATCCCCTCTGGAACAATACATGTAGGAGAGGACTCAGAGAGAAATGGAACGAGACGTGCATTTCATTTATTCACTTTTTAGCAGGGAAAAATATCATTCTTACTAATAGTTCATGCTATATTCCTAGTTCAAATTTATTTCGAGTCTTATTATATTTTTATTTTATTTTATTATGAACTGAAAAATAGAATTTTTAGGTATAATTTTCTTATTGCATTATTTCAATTTCTCCCCCCCCCCAACTGCACCCCATGCCTCCCGGAAGTAGATTTCAAAATTTACAGAGCAATTAGCAAAAAATAAAATAAAATAAAATAAATTTTTTTTTGATAGAGAAATGCATTTTATATAGAATTGGCCAAGAATCCCCTTTTATGTTAGTTAATTATAGAAGTGTGCATTGTCTTATAAAGGAATATATGTTATTTTAGATATATTTTTAATGAGCACTCATCTTAGGCAGTAGCAGAAACAATAAAACTAAAACTTTAGAATCACTGAAGAAAATTACCACGATAAAGAGTTGGTGCAGAGTAAGAAGGGTGTGCAAAACTCATTTCATTGACTTTTCAGCGTTTTCCCTTATAAAATAAATACATGGATTTTATTTATTCACATATATTTGTTGCTTTCAGATGAGCTCATTGTGAAGCACAAATATTTTTGGAACTAGAGGTTTCACATGTGAGCCCCTTTTACCATCTCCTTGACCCTTTTTCCTCCACCCAGAGAATCAAACCAACTTCTCCAGTCTCCACACCTTTCGAAATGAAATCAGCCTCTGGATGGTCCCATCAGGTGGTCCCCCTGCCACTAGTGCCTGGTGAGCAATGTGGTGAAAATGTGAGAATAAGGAGCCCACAAGCTACTTCCCCTCTGTTCACTGGCTTGGAGTCACCCTGCACCCTCATGGACGGAGGTTCCTGGTCCATGCTTCCAGAATGCTCTGTAGGTTACTTAGAGGAAAAGAAGCCTGGGGGGTCAGGAGGGTGAGTGAGCGAGCGAGTGAGCAAGTTATAGGCGAGTTCCTGTTATTGCTGAATTTGAGAGAACTGTCCTGACCTTTTGGGAGTGGCATAAATACAGAAGAGTGAGTGTTCATGCACATTTTTATTGAAACTCTATCCCCAAACCAATCATATCCTTTAAAAATAAGGAATTGACAACTTAGTTTTCATGTATTAAAAAAAGATTTAAATAGGCAATGTACAGGAGAAGAAATACTCATTGAAAAGTACAAATGCAAATAGTCTACCTCTCAGCAACCAAATAAATAGAAATTCAGCTTCGGTGTTAATAAAACATGAACAAGTGTAAAAATTAAGACTTTTAGTATGAGAATGTTTATAGCAAATGGGCAACCTTATCAGAAAATGTCACATATCTATCAAATGCTTAAGTATTTTCATAACCCTTAATACACTTAACCTTACTTCTACAAATAAATTCTGAGAGGTCAACAAATAGTAAAGAAAATCAAAAATAGTAAAATGTTGAAAATATTTACATTAATATCTGTATAGTATGACTTTATTCAAAATACTAATAAGTTTTTTTTAGAGGAATGGCCAAATTATGGCAGCTTTATATGAAGAAATACTACATAAAGATTAAATTCATCTTTGTAAATATTGTAATAGCATAGAAACATCATATTTGCTTTATGTTACATGAAAAGATATGTACTTTATATACACAATATTCAGTATGATATCAAAATTATGTGCATGTTATAATATAAAGCATGAGAGAAGGATACTGAAAATGTAAATTTTTATCAGTGACTGTATTTTTTTTCTATTTTTCTATGTTCTATATCCCAGAGATTTTCTCATGAGCACATATTAATTTTTAAAATGAGTAAAAATAAATCTCATTAAAATTATTTTTGAGAGAAGCTTTTGAATTTGGAAGGCTTTTTGGAGTGGGACTTATTGTTTTCTTAAAACCTAAAATAAGCTAATCACCACCCGCTTGCCCACCCCACCCTCTGACCCCCAAGTGTTGAAAGCTATCACCGGAATAGTATAGAATGATGACTCCTTTGCAAAACTAGATCACATTCCTACTTCATGATTATTTTAGAAAACTCATCTTTCAACCATCTGCAATATGGGCCATCATTCATATCAAACTTAATTAGAAAACAGTTTGGAAGTTGGAGGAATTCCTAATTTAAATCAATTAAAGGGAAAATTGTCAGGTTCGCTTTTGGGTTGCTTATCTCTACTCTCACAGCAAGACAGAAGAGATCTGTCTTCCCCAATCTCCTTGTCTTTCCCCAGGATTATGTCATAGTGTTCAGTGTGTAAATCTAGGAACTCATGGTGGCAATTAGTGTCGGAGACTTCTGCCACAGCCAGGAGAAGCAGCCCAGGTGACAAACGAAGGCGTCTCAGAATTCCATGATAAAAATTCTTTGATGGGCCCTTTCGTGCACAAATGTCATATCTGTTCTTGGTGGGGCTCGGTGTGGAGTGTGCCTCTTCCTTCCCTCTCACCATGCCCTAAATCCTATTGTGTCACAGTTAATTTACTTATCAAATAGAAAAAGCATGTCAGATAGTGACTATTTCAGGAACACATTCCTTTCACTGAGTAGATCATTACAGGTCTTTTACCTCTCTGTAGCTAAAATAAGACTTCTTGCCTTCTCTGGTGTCTACCCATATGCGGGCTAGCTTAAAATGTGTGTTCCCTCCGCACCCAAATGGCATAGAACTACTTTCTGTGTTGTAATTTCTTTCTGTGCATTCTAAAATCATCACCTGCCAAGCAAAGGGGACAGTATGTGTTCTATATGGTGAATGCATATATTAATTTTTAAAACAAATAAAAATAAACATCATTAAAATTATTTTTAAGATAAAAGCCTTAGCATTTGAAAGGCTTTTTTGAGTGGGATTTATTGTTTTAGTAAAACCTAAAATAAGCTAATCACCACCACACCCTAAATGTTGAACTTATATATTTCCCAAAATTGGGGCACATAATCATTTATTTATATGACTTATCTTTTATGCTGTGGTCCCGGAGAATAGGCACAAAGTTTTAACTGTTTTTAGTATCAGGAATATAGCTTACTCTCAATTGCTTTAGAGTCAATGAAAAAACAAATTAAAAAAATAATAGCTATCTTGTATTTGAGTACAAAAGCTGATTTCAAAGCGATAGAATTTCTGAAATATTTTAATAAATTGAGAAAATAATCCAGGATATTTGAAATTAGACATACCTTGAAATTTTAGACCACAGTACTTTTATGCATAGAGCAGGTCAAAATGAATACTGAGACTAGAAAGTAGAAAATTCAGAGTTAATTGGTTTTGCATTTAGGATATATAATGCAAAATTCTAGACTAAAAGATGATTTAAGTTTTATCCCTATAGTCAAAGTATATGTAAAAGTCAGAACAATTACCGAAGCAGTTAGGTGATTAGGTTTCCTTTTCTCCTCACATAACCTTGATGTGTAGCTTTGTCTCTTACCGGATTGTAAACTGCATAAGGTCAGAAATTCCACTCTGAGTTTCCAGAATTGCCTCTCCCAAGAGGACTGTGTCTCAGTAGATACTCGCTTGGTTCACTGTTGTCAACTCTAGAATCAGCAGGCTGTGGAGACCAGCTCACTTGCTTTTAGGCCATTTCTTCTGGCACCTCCATCCCAGTTCACCCAGGTCCCTTCCGAAGGCCTGGTCCAGCGTGGAGGAGCCCAGGGCAGAAAAGGCGACCGCTGAAGGGAGAGGTGTCTAAGTCACCCCTGGATGGCGTATAACTTTCCTATGTTTTCAAATTATCATGTTGTGATTCGATGTTCCTGGACTAGAGCCTAGAAATACACATTTATTTATTTATTTGTTTGTTTCTATTTAATAACATTTTAGGTGTATGACAGGATTCCATATTTGTGTATATTGCAAAATGATGTGCTAGGTGTACTAGTGCACACCTGTCACATATATAATATGCGTGTAATAGGTGTATTAGGGAGAAGACGTCTTACTGAGATTTACTGCTGAACAGCTACAGATACTGGGAGAACCTGAAGGCGCAGCCGAGTCTCCCCATGCACACATCACTGAGGAGCCCAAGGGGGCTTGGGAGAGAGACTGGGAATAACCAGAGGAAGAGAGGACACCCCTGGATGCTCCCTGGCATGAGGAGTCTGATAGGAGAAGGGGATGGGTGTGTGTGGGGGGGGTGGGGGGTGGGAGAGGGTAAAAGCCCAGATGTCATGAGTGAGGGAAAGGTCGGGGTCCAAAAGGCCACAGAGCTTGCCCGTCACAGGTCCGAGCCTGACCGTGTCCTGCCCCAGCGTGGCGCCAGTCACCGTTTCTCACCGTTGACCATCAGCTAGCGGCTGCCGTGTGCCTGCCTTCCAGGGGTCAGTGTCCTCTCTGCAGACCTGTTCTCACCAGATGTCCCACAGGGGCCACGACCCCGGTTGGCAGTGGCAGTCACTTTCTGCACCACAGTGTGGTCACTCTCACAAGTCTCTGTGATCTCGTTCTTGCCAGTTAGCTATCCCTGTTCCTTCTCTCACTTCTCATTCGTGAGGCCATCAGTTCCCCAGGGGTGTCTGAATGCAGAGAACTGGTGTGGGTGCATGGCTGGAAGTTGGTGGCCTCCGATGAGACACAGAAACAAATGCCCCTTACAGCAGTGGCAGCGTCTCCTGGTGACAGGGACTCTATTTCAGGAAATCACTGGAAGCTGATGCCAGCAGGCAGTTTAGTGGTGCCCGCAGGCCGGCCCGTGTGTGTGTGTGTGTGTGTGTGTGTGTGTGTGTGTGTGTGTACATCAAAGTAATTGAATTAGATGTGCATGACACTATGTGGGGGTTCCCAGAGGAAGGTTGGTGGCTGAAGGTGGAGTCCCCAGCCAGCCCGTCACCAGCTACTCAGTACAGCAACTTCTGCCCCTTAACACCCAATACTGGACTCAGCAGGAGGCCCCAGGAGGGGGTCAGTGAGTGTCAGGGCCCCCAGGCCAGCAGCCAGACCGGCAGACACAGCCCTGGGAAGACAGGCTGGGCACGGGCAGGGCTGGAGTCCTCTAGTCCAGGGGTGTCCAAACTATGGCCCGTGGGCCGCATCCGGCCCTCGAGGCCCACTCATCCGGCCCGTGGAGACCTTTTTATCTGAATAAAATAATATTAAATAAATAATTAAAAACAACATCTATGTTTTGATTCTTTTTTATTTGGACCTCGAGTGTGTAGTTGGCCCCCAAACTGCTGTTTGATAGTTAATGCGGCCCGCGGGCTGAGAAGTGTGGAGACCCCTGCAGTCTAGTCAAAGCCGGGCAGTCTCCTGGGTGGAGGACCACTGTCACTGTGGCCACTGCGGCCGGCGGCTTTTGCCTCCAGGAAGCAGCTTCCACCTGCTTCCTCCGCACTCTGGTGAGTGGCTGCCGCATCCACGGACACGCTTCCTCCCTGAGCCTCTGGCACCTTCTTCCTCTTCTCACCTCCTCCTCCCTCGTTCGTTCCTGCGGTTCCTCCTTTTCTCCTCATCCTCACCCTGATCTTCATTATAGGACTTGCTGCTGGACTCCCGCTGCTCCTTCGCAAGCCGCTGCTCTCGGACTTGGGGTGGGGACGCGGGGGGCTGTCTCCAGACTCTGTGAGGACGACTCCCACTCGCAGTCTGAGTTCAGGAGCTTCTCTCCTTCCTCTCCAGCCGTGAGTGCTCAGTGCATTCGCTTACCTTCACGCCGCCCACAGATGCACCTAGGGCTTCCTCTGGCCTGTCTGGGAGCCGCTGGGAGCCTGTGGCTTTGGCCGTGAACAGGTGGGACAGGGCGTGCAGCTGGAGATAGTGCCACTCTTTGAAGGATGACTAAGACGGGGGGTGGGGGGTGCCAAAGGTGCTGCTGGCACGGCGGCTGAGGCCCCCCCCTGCTCCGGAAGGACCACGCTGCCTCTGAAGGGGGCTGCACTGTGCATGTTGTAGTCCTGATCGTACTTGGCCGGACTCAGCGCAGCCTGGCTCAGCAGCTGGTCTGCTTAGAGCTGGTCAGGCAGAGCTTGCTGGTGTCCTTCTCTGCTGTGAAGGACTTGGCCATTTTTCTTGGGACAAACCTGGAGATGTACTCAGCGTACTCACCGATGAGCCACAGGATGTTGGCTTGGGCCGTGGGCACCTGGATGTTGTCTGTGAGCTTTGCCAAGTGTTTGATGACTTCCCTGTGCTGTGCTGGCCACTTATGCAGTCGCTTCTTAATGAGGAACACTGACTCTGTGACCACGATGGGACCGTAGCTGTACCAGGACATTACGGCAGGTGTCACAGACTCAGCTTATGTTAGCAGCACAGTGTGCGGTGGCCTGGACTGTGACTGCCACCAAGTCCTTGTCTATGCTGAGAACGTAGGTCTTGAATTCCCATTAGACCGTAGGGATGTGAGGTCAGTTTCACGTGGCAGGTTGGTCAGCACTTCTGGATTCAGGGTCTTAATCTGGGTGTGGTCGGCGGCCTTGATGTAGAAGCTCCTTAGGGAGGGCTCCAACATACCCTGGCTCGTGTTGGGCATGATGGCCAAGTGTTTGATCACTATGCCCTTCACGTGACCTCTGAGGGGATGGGTCAGGAGTACCTGGGTCCCTCAGCTGGGATCAGGGGCCGCAGGGGGAGGGAAAGGAGATGGTCTAAGTAGGAGGGAGGAGAGGCCCGGCAGCAGGAGGAGGGGTGGGTCAGTGGGTGGGGGCGGGGCAGGTGGGAAGGGTGGAGGGGCCCCCGATGTGCCCAGGGTCCCAGGGAAGCCCTTTGAGAGACAAAGAGTAAAATATTGTACTTGACAATTGATAGTGTAATAACTTTCTTTTAGGAAAAAATAGCAGCTCCTGTCTAGGAGGAAGCTTCTTAACTCCAAGGCCAACGGCAGCAGACACTGACACCAACGGGCACGCCTGGACTGGAGGCCACCGAGGGAGCCAGGAGTCATACCCGTGGTGACCAGGGGACAGGAGAGACAACCCCTTCACAAAGGCCTGGCCTTCCTCAGGGACAAGAAGAAACGGATTCCATCATACCCATCTGTGACACATTTTAGAAAACATCCTGTGGGGCCTTCCTCGACGATTGAGTGAACCAGAAACATGGGAAGAACCTGTGCTCACTCCACATGTCCCCAATACCAGCACTCAGATGTAAAATACCAAGCAGACCCTGCTCCCCGAACACCACCTACAGAAATCGGTTCCTTATGATGCGTACAAATACTGAAGCCTTTTTCCCACTCTCTTTAGACTGAAGAATTTGAGTATTTTAAGAACAGCAGATAGGGGAAGCTGGGATGGCTCAGCGGGTTAAGTGCTCACTTTGTAGCCCTGGAGCTCGAGGATCGAATCCCGGCCCTGGCGAACCCACATGCTGAGCTGGGGTGTGCCTCCCGTTCAGTTCTTGCCGGGGCCTATGCGGGAGGCTCCCAGCCCAGTTCCTGCCCTGCGCAGCCCTGTGCCCACCTGTGGAGTGACACTATTTGGAAAACTAATGCTGTCAACAATGGAGACGGCACTGCGCCCTCCCCCTTCTCTCTCTCTCTCTCTCTCTCTCTCTCTCTCTCTCTCTCTTTCTCTCTGTTAAAAAAAAAAAAATCTTAAAAAAAAAGAACAGCAGATAAAGCCTTCCAGCTTTGAGTCATTTGCGGAGGTCTCCCTTTGCAGCCTAATATGGCTGATAGTCACCGAATTGGCTACTTAAGATCTTACTGTAGGAAAAAAAAACAACCTCTCATGATAGACAGCGCATGTGCAAGGCTGAGGCGGGGCGGGGGCATGGTTATGGGTAAGACAGCCCCTCTGCCCACGTTAGAAAGCAAACGAGCCTCTCTCACATAACGTCTTGGCACCTCTGCATTCGCTGCCTCTGCGCTGAGTGTTGGGACCGGTGAGTCTGCACTTGGGCCGTGTCCCTTCATTATCCAGCCTTGTGGGTCCCGCGGACAGGAGCCCTGTCCCTGTCGGTATTCGCATCTAGATGTGCAGGTCTTAGAAGTTGTGGAGCCTCAGTGTGGGGCTCAGACCCTTGCTCTTTGAGAAGCTCCACGCTTTGCATGCGTGGGCTTGGGGCCTGTGTTATCCTCAGGACGTGTTTCCCGTTGCTCTGTGATCCGGTTCCTTTCATATGTTCATATATAGGTGGGGACTCTGTGTGGGTGTAGGAGGGGAGTCCAGGATGCTCTCCACTCGTCACTTTGAACCCAGGAGAGTTGTGGCGGCCGGAAGGGTGAGGTCAGGTGCCAGCAGCGTTGCACACAATTTAAACAAGCGCCAACTGATTTTGAGCCAAGAGCTGTCTGGAAAGTATCCAGCCTTGTAACCGTTCTTGTATTGGCAACGGAATCCTGGACAGCTCTCCTATATCAGCAGTTCACGGGCCGCTCCCTGAGAAAAGTGCCACTTGCGTTGTTGCTGTGGGGACTGTCACTCCTTCCCTTCCTCCTGCCCGCAGGTAACAGCTCAGGTCCTCACACTTCCCCTCTGGAGTAACACAGAGGAGGCAGGTGTGGTCATACTCAGGCAACCTTGGAAAACAACCTAGTGGGACTACCCATGTGACCTTTTCGTTCTAGTTCCAAAGCGCTTTGGTTGAGGTTGTTTTTCCATCTCCTCACCATGGACACCTGCCCTCCAATCGCTCTAACAACCCTCATCTCATTAAAAACATTCAGGAGTCACTGAAAGAAGTAAAGGGCTAACACATTTTACTGTTGCCCTGTCGTGTCCCAGTACAAGTTAGGCTGTCTTTGTGGGCTTTTGGCTGTTTTCAAGCTGCGTGAATGAGCCTCTAAGGGGTCAGAGACACAGAGCCTCTCACCATCTTGGCCCTGGAGTGATCTGAATCACACATAGCAAATGAGCAGTTTAAAAGCACAAATGAAAAACGATTCAAAGTATTCACAGCAACTACTTGTGTGTATGTATCTGTAAATGCATAGGGAAGTTTTAAAAAACCCACAAAACACACCCTGAACATACCCTGAACTTTTCTAGATTACCCCCAGAGAAGGGGGGGGGGGGAAGGAAATGGCCTTTATTTCCTGCTAGTATCATTATTTCAAAATTTCTTTTAAGTTGCTTTTGTTTTGTATCACTGTTGCCACATTTTTAAGTACCACTTGAACATATATTTTGTTGGCAATGATATTAATGCACTAAAAATATTTTACCTATCTGTGTCCTAATAGTAGGTGATTATTACAAGAAATGTCTCCATCACCAAAACTTTCTTCTAATAGAAACACTGAGAGGATACAGGAAAACTACTGATTGCAATAAAATGTTCTCTATTCCTTAAGGTGTTTATTAGTCTCATTCTCTTCCATTATGATGAGGTATCATCCCCACTTAAGCCTTTTGGAGAATTTTTCTAGAGAAATTCCCTGGGAGCATTTTTGGAAGAGGCCATTCTTTTCCCCCACCCCGTATCTTACTTGAAAAGATGTGGGGTAGCTTTTGTCTGAATGACCCAGAGTTACATACAAATGTATGGCTAAATGAATGTATGGGACATATAGATGTATTAGTAAATACTTACACAATAAAGCACCTTGACCCTAGATAATATCTCATACATACATACATATGTCCATGTCAGATCATGGTATTTATGCTTCTTCACTGTGAGATACTCTTGATTGGCTAGAATTTACTTAAGAAATGGCAATTGGCACCAGAGGAGTAGAATAGAAACATTATGATCGTTGTAGCATGACACAGAGAGAAAGGAAATGCTGGGCATTCAGGTTAAAGCAGTAGGTCTAAACCTTGGCTGCACATTATAATTGCCCAGGGAGTTTTTAGAAAGATATAGTCTAGCCCTACCCTCATAGATTCTGATTTAATGGCCTGAGATAGGACTCAGGCAATATTAATTTTAAAAGCCCCCTAGCTGATTCTAATGTGCAAGTAGGGTTGAAATCCACTAGTTTAGAAGGGAGGAATACATAGAAGTAAGTGGCAAAGTTTATGGGTAGAGCAAACTTGGGTAGCAATCAAATGGTAAACATTTGAAATTTGAAGAATATTTAGATCACTCATAAGATCAGGATAAGTATTGCTAGCAAAGTTTCTGAAACATGAAAGGAACTAGGTGTAGGGCATACCTGGGCAACATAATACTTAGAGACACACCAAATAGAAGAGGGAAGACCAGACTAGAATAGAAATAATTTCTGATCTGTTCACTAATTTCTCAACAACATTAGCTAATGGTTCTTTTCAGTTTTTAACAGAGAGAAATAACGAGACAATCATTTTGGAACCTGCTATACAAAGGCTGTCTGGAAAGCCAAGTAACTGTTCTTGTTATTTTGACAATGGCAGGATTTATTTTCTTTCCTTTCAGCCCTCATATGTCCCATCTACCTACTGGTATGCATATAGTTGGACTAACACACAGAAAACACTCATGGTTTTCTTTGCACAATTGGGCATATTTGATCTCAACAAATACTTTCAATCAGCTTTGGGAAAAGTGACTTTGTAATAAAACCTGTCCTAAATTCTAGGTGATATCATTCAATAAACATCTTATTAGTCATCTAATAGAAGTTGAGTAGAGAGCATCTATCTACTCAATAAAATCATAAAAATCCCTGCTCTCAAAGAGGTTCCCTTCTGGTGAAGAGCAGGTCAGCTCAGCAGAGAAGAAGCGGTGGCTATTGTTTTCTAAGGTATTTTTACATAGTGCTGTGCACTGTGGTCTGAATGTGGGAGAGTTCTTGGAATGGGAGTGATGCTGGGATCTCTAGACAGGGAAGCGAGAGGAAATACATGAGATGAGGTCAGAATGACACCCACAATAGTCAGCAACTGATGTTTCAAATATAGAGGCTCTGGGCAGAACTTGATTAGCATGAGCAGTGTCAAATGATTTACCTGAAAAGTAATTCAGTGGCCAAATTAGTACTCACGCAGGATATCCTTTGGATATGCTGAACAAGTGCAGCATTAGTCCTGAGAATCTTCTATTTAGTTCAATCAAGAACTGCCCAAATTTACAAATCTACTCAATTCCTCATCCCAGGCTGAGAGCTCTCTAAAAAAATTCTGGCCATAAATGCCTCTATTTTTCATATTACATGGCTGGATACTTTTTGGACAGTCCTTGTATGTATATATGTGTGCACACACCTATACATATATATATATATGTATGTATATACATATGTGCATATGTACATACATATATACATTAAGTTGCATGCTCAGATATTCATTTCACACAGCTAACAAAGCACAGTGTGAGATGCTAGTTTCATAACCGCACTTGGAATAGTTGATCTGATTGATTCTGTCTTCATTATAGAAAGCACCGTCTTAGGACTATATGAAGTAAGTACTGTATTACCCTTTTATACTTTTGTGTTTAAAGTAGGTTTTCCATCTGCTCTGCCCTGGTCTGCTTGGGTCCCCTCCCTTTCCCCATGCATGTTTTGTTAGCTGGGAGTGTTAGAGTGGGGCTTCACTCTGGATATATCAAATTCTGTGCATGCATGTCGTAACCATAATAGCATTCCTGTTGCTTTAGGTCTCTAAATGCACTAGACTTTTAGAAAATTTTGTTATTGTTAACAAAATAAACAAATAAGGGATTTTCTAAGCCCGAGAGTTAGCATACTATTCACAACTTGGGTGGTTTTCTATATTATTAAATAAGAGGTAAGTACGTTTTTAAATTTAAATTTTTCATCTTTTTGATATATCTTTATTCTATAGAGTTTGGTATTTAAATACTCTTCCTTTTGCTTGTTTGTTTTTAGCTTTAATCCTTTTTGGAATCATTCTGGAGACCAGCATGAGGCGTTTAGGTTAGTTGGTTTTGGGTTGTTATTCTTGCTTTCTTTTTTTTTTGTAAGATTTATTTTTATTGTTTTTGACAGAGAGAGAGAGAGAGAGAGAGAGAGAGAGAGACAGAGACAGAGACAGAGAGAGACAGAGAGGTACAGAGACAGAGAGAAGTGGGAGGGCCCAGAACAGTCTCCATAGTTGCACATCATTGGTTTTTCCACATAGTTTCATTCCACAGGTGGGTGTGAGGCTGCACAGGGCAGGAACTGGGCCAGGGTCCCATCCCGCTGAGAACCGAACTGGGGGCACTCCCCAGTGCAGCATATGGGTCCACACGGGCCAGGGCCGGGATTCGATCCACAGTCCCTGGGACTGCAAACTGAGGGTTAACCCATTGAGCCATCCTGGCTTCCCTTGTTATATTCTTTAATTATAAAGTTTGATAAAACATTTATTAGGTAATAACCAAGAAATCAAATCATATTTATGGCTTAGAAGTTTTATATTTTTAAGAAGCAAGATGAGATTTATCAGGAGATCAATGATTTCATCTGGAAAAATTCAGCTCTTTTATTCTAGAATTGTATTGAGTACTGTGACTAACTTAACTGTCTTGTTCATTCAGTGTGTAAAAAATTAACTTAAAATACTGAATGTGTAGATAGGTATGTTTGTTGGGGAAGGAGGAATTACATAGTTTTACAGTCAAAATACAATCTAAAGAAAATATCAATCTTCTTTTCTTTATCTATTATATAGTCACATAGTTGTTTCATGGCAGCCACCTAGAAGAAATTTTAAACTCAAAAATGCTCATCCTCTTGAATCAAACAACATGTCTTTATTCTTTGTAATTCCATCCTAAAATATATCTAGGGAGAGAGGAAGCTGGGATGGCTCAGCAGATTAAGTGCCCGCTTTGCAGCCCCGGGGAGAGAGGATCGAATCCTGGCCCTGGCCCTTGAGGACCCATATGCAAAACTGGGGTGTGCTTCCCATATGGAAGGCCCCCAGCCCAGTTCTTGCCCTATGTGGCCCCCGCCCACCTGTGTGGAAAGAAACTGTCAAAAACTGATGATGTACAATTATGGAGACTGTCTGGGCCATCCCCCTTCTCTCTGTCTCTCTCTGTCAAAAATAATAAACTAAGTCTAAAAAGAAAATATATCTAGAGAGAAAACCAGGTCATTTCTTTTCCTAAAGGAATAGGAAATTAGCTGAAGATAATTATCAAAGTTATAGCTAATATTAATAGCTGTCTATGAATAAATCCCAGCATCTAGATTTACTAACACCCCTACCAAAAGTCATTTTGAATTACTTGTTGTTAGTCACAATACCTAGAGTATGCTTCTGCAATTTTTATAGGCTTATTTAAAAAATAATTCAAATTTAGTTCAGGCAATAAACCATCATTAGGACTTTTTTTTAAAGGTGGGACAGTGATGGTCAGGATATGAAGCCTGACTGTAAGGAGTTTGTATTTTGAACCTAGAACAGACACTGGCATTCAATAAATAGGATGGCAGGAAGGACGTAGGGTTCTTTTATTGTCATTGTCTACCTGAGACAGTTTTTTCCCCCTAAAATATTCATATCTGAAGCTTATATGTTCTTATATGATCTGGCTATATTATCCAAAGTTTTTGTTATACTATAGTGGGAGGGCTACTTCTGCATTATATGTGATATCAGATATAAAGAAAAAGAGAGACTAAAAAGACTTTTCTATCTTATTTCTGTAGGTAGTCATAAGAGAATAGTAGTTGATATTATTTTATTTTTGAGAAGTTAACAGTAAAAACATGATGTCTGTATTATGAGACAGTGAGAACCTGTCAGGTGGTTTTAACACAAGCACTTATTTCTAAATTCAAAAACCTCAAGTAGATCAACATCAGTACAAACATTGAGCACATAACTACATTTGAAAGTTGAGGCAGTTGGGTTGTCTGTTTATTGAAATCACATGTTTTTCCCCTTGGATTTAAAAACAGAACTAGGCATATCATTAAGACAAACTTTTCATGAAGATTACAAAAAGCCTTAGATAAGAAATGTAGAAGCTAATAAAAATCAAATTGTGTTTCTAAATCCATAAAATCAATAAGAAAAATTTCAGATATAAATGAAGTTTTGTTTTATGCCTTCAATCAAGTATGCTATCTGTGCAGTTTCATAAGCTTTTCATTTTATTGGAACTGGCTTACTAATTTATAACAGAAAGTGGAATTTAGATTGGGTGTGCAGAACACCATCCATGTGTATGATTGAGGAAAAAGGCTACCTTATACATCAGGGAAATAGGAAATTTAAGGGCACAGTAATAAAATAAGGGCTTTGTTTGCTCTCTTAATTATTTATTTTTTGTCTATTATATCAGTATTGTCTGACAGAGTCCTAATTTATTTAATGGAATCTAATCTAATTATAATTTATTTTGATTCTTACATTTTCTCAAAATTGGGATTCCATCATTTTGTTCCTGTGTTCTTTTGACAAGTCTCCATCATGTCTTATAATCTTTAACTTATAACTTAATTAGTATTACTATATGACTTCATGTATAGCATAAGACCTACTCACTGTATACTTTATTGCCCCATTTCCTGGGCTTCGTAATATTGTTGGCATGCATTTCACTTCTAAATATATTATAAGCCTCACAGTACATTGTTATTATTTTTTTTCATATACAAATTCAATTAATTATATAGAGATTAAAATACAGAAGAAAACATAATCACCCACATGTTTATAATTTTGGTTGCCCTTAATTGCTGTGTTTATAAATACATATTTCCACCTGGAATCATTTTCCTTCTTCATGAAACAGTTTTTTTTTTAGCAACTTTTTGTAGCACAAGTCTGCTGATGATGCGTTCTTTAAACATTTATATACATCTCCTAAAGTTCTTATTTCATCTTCATTTTTAGAGGCTTCTTTTGCTATGTTGTAAATTTTAGATTGACAGTGTTGTCTTTTAGTGGGGTTGTTGCTCCATTCTCTTCTTACTTGCATTGTTTCTAATGAGAAATCAATCATTCTTCATGCTTTTATTCAAAATATATTTTTCTCCAGCTGATTTAAGACTTTCTGTTTCTCACATTTTTTATGCCATTTAGGATGTGTTTTTGCCTTTTTTTTTTCTTTGTATTTCTGGTACTTGAGGTTTGTTGAGCTTCTTGGATCACTGAGGTTATCATTTTCATAAAATTTGAAAAAAATATTAACCATAATTTTCTTGATTCTTTTTCTTTTATCTACCACCCTCCCACGTTATTTTGTTTTGACTTCAATAACACACATGGTGGTCCACTTGAAGTTGTACCACAGCTCATTAATGATGTATTCATTTCCCCAACAGTCTTTGTCTCTTTGTGCTTCATTTTGGATGGATTCTATTACCAATATTTTCTTCTGAAGCATCTGTTTTGTGCTTAATGCAAACCAGTATGTTTTTCATGCTACATGTTGTAGTTTTTACATCTAGAAATTCAACTTTTAAAGAATATTCTATTGAGTTTACTTAACATCCTTAATATTTTCCCTTCTTGGTCATATAGAAATATAATTATACCATTTAATGTCTTGTAATTGCATTATCTGAAATTTTTCTTGGTCTGTTTCTATAGATCGATTTTTCTTTTCCTTATGGATCATACTTTCCTGATGCTTCACTCACCTGGTAGTTTTTGATGTAACGTCCTACGTGGTGACTGAACATTCTTGTTGCTGGATATTTTTATATATGGGTATATAAATATTCTTGAGCTTTGTTCTGGAACACAGTTACTTGGAAAGGGTGAAATCCTTTTGGGGTTACTTCTCAGCCATCTATGTTAAGTAGCATTACAAGTTTCTCTCCCACGTGGGTTTTTGGTAACAAGTTGAAGACTTGAGGAATGCTCAGCAGATTGCCACTGATTTTTTTTTTTCTGTGCAGCTCATGTCTCTCCAGTAATTTGACCTGCAAACATTTTCCAACTTAGTCTTCCTCTTTTAATTGCCACCTTTTCAGTCATAGTAAGAAAGGGATATCCACCCTAGAGTTATGAGGATAACCACACATGTTGTATAACTGGACACAGGAGCTATATAGTAACATATAGTCTAGGGGAGGAGGGCACAGCACAGTGCTTGTGGAGGTGGCACTTGGGAAGAGTGAATAGCCATAGTTCATGGAGGGCAGTATTAAGAGGGTGTGGTGACCCTCAGTTTCCTGCAAGGGGCAGGGTGCTATAGTTGGCTTGTTTGATAATTCCATGGACTGTCAGGGAACCGAAACCTACTACTCAAGGATAAACCTAAACTCTGCTTGATCCCCTTGGTAAGGAAGGCCGTTGGCTGCAAGACATCATCCAAAGAAGTGGAACTGGGAGGGTAGCTTGTGCTTATACCATTTAAAGAGGGCCTCTTGGATTCACCAGATATAAAGGCAGCACGTAATGTTGGATCTCAATTTTAGGCCTCATCTCACACTCCCAGGCCTCCCAGCTCCATCCTCTCAGCCGAATGAGATGACTGGGCTCTGACTGGATCTTTCTTCTCAGCGCTGCAATCTGGAGACCCTCACTAGGCCATGACCGGGGGGCAGTCATTGAGTTCACCTGTTTCAGGTATCACTGTCCTGTGTCACCTAATGTGCTGTTAGAAAAACATTATTTCATTGATTTTTGTCTGTTAATTGCATTAGTTGTTTTAAGTGAAATGGTAAATCTGGCACCTTGACTCCATTTTGGTCCTAGCTTGCATTTGGCGAACTTTAGAAAAATACACATGATACATTGAGATTTAATAGAAAGTTGGTCATTACTAAGCGTATGGTAAGTATTTGATCAGCAAGAGGAGGATCCTGCAGAATAATTAAAATAGCATGACTGTGCATGATGGGAGACGAAGGGCATAGAGGAAAAAAAATACCTACTGAATATTTGCAAAAAAGTAGGAAATTGGAAATCATATTGCATTCTTCAGACTTCTCATACTTGAATCTGAAAGGTCACAATTTTACAAATAAAGGCACATTGAGTCAATTAATTTTGACTAAGTTATTTAAACTCAGTGTTAATTTTTTTTTAAGTGCATGGATAACATCTGTCATCAATAACTTGTTGCAAAGACATAGCATATCACTTACGTAGGTTTACACAAGGTCTGGCACACAATAGATGCTCAATAAATAGCATTTTCCCTTAAGCTACTTTGACTAATTCGTAAGGAGTTTCCTTCCTCAAAGTTTCTCCATCTCCTTTTGTACAAACTAAAGTTATTTTACCAACTAGTTGGTTTCAATTTTGCTTTTGCCATTTTCCTTTTTCATTTCCTCACTCTGGGAGGCTATAAACCATGCTGTGTCTGTAAGTAAATAAAAAAGTCCTGGTCTCCCCAACAAAGAATATTTTTTGGCAAACACACTGCACTTACACGAAGTGTCAGAATTTCAAAGCCTCCCTAAGGAGCCCAGCAGACATATCTAAAGAAAGGTAAGGAGTGATTATGAACCCTTTTCAAGGCAGTGAAGACCATTCTTCAGAGTCAGACTGTGTAAAGAGTCATTCACTTATCCTACAAGACCTTTAGCAACAGGAAACACACACACACACACACACACACACACACTCACATACACAAAGAATAAGGTATTGTTAGATAATAAAAGAGGAGTTTACTTAAGAGCTGTGAGTTATTTTTAAAACTTTGCTATAGTTGGTGTATAGGAAAACTGTAATCCTTCTGATTATGTTCAATCCATACAATAGTAAATTGTGTTAACAATTAGATATTGAGCAAATTACATCATTTTCAATATATTGTAATTTCCTGTTTGAAGAGAAAGATGCTGTGAATTATATGGGTAAGGAATTGTTAGCATTAACACTCCAGTTACTAGTTCTGTAACCTTGAGCTAATCATCTAAAACTGCATGTCATTTTCCGTGTCTCTTATGAACATCACAGAGCGTTTTTCTGAGGGTTAAATAAACCTACACAAATAAGGGATCAGTTGAGGTTTTTAATTCATGAAAGGCCCCCAATGAATGATTGCTCTGCTGCTGCCCTTATACTAGCACTACTAGTAAACCATTCACTTTTACTACATTTATCATTAAATGCTTCTTTCCAAACAATGACATTTTTAGATGATTTCAGTGCTTGCCAAAAGCAGAGCGCCTAAAATCAAAACAAGGAACAGAAAGAAATAAAATATTATAGGAATGAAGATGGAAACCCAAAAAGAAAATCTATCATGTAAAAAAACATTGTGTTTAAGATATAAATAATCACTGCTCATGTAAAATACAAGAATCAGGGAGAATAAAATAGCAGTCTACCATCGCAACACCTTTCCCCCTTGTGCATACATTCATTTATTCAACAAATGCTTATTATTATTTTTTTAACTGAACTGGGGCCTCACCACATTCAGGAAGCACTCCCCAGTTCAGCATGTGGGTCCGCCTGGGCCGGAGCCGGGATTCAATCCTCGGTCCTCAGGGCTTCAAAGCGAGCGCTTAACCCGCTGAGCCATCCCGGCTTTCCCCAAATGCTTATTAAATATATGTATTTTAGATATTGTGGAGAAAGATGTTAAGGCAGGTACAAATTTCAACCTTGGTGGAGATTGTCTTAGCTAAGGGACACTTGACACATATACATCTATAGGTAAATGTCAGTTGCTCAGTCTACGGGTCAGGGACCCCCTGGTTCCCTTCCAGTGCCTTTCATGAGGAGGATCTATCCCAGGGATCTAAATATTCATAATCTCATGTTCATGTACCTGATGAACTGGCAAATACGATGGAAAAGAGATGAATGGTGAAGTCTTTCAATTATCTCTGTTACAAACCAGCCAAATTTAAGTAACTCTTTTCTGTAAATCATTGGAGTAGTGTCAGTTTCTAGTTTGCTTTTCTTCCCTTATTATTATTTCATAGGTTTCACTATACTTGTATAATCAAGAGCCTTTATTATATAAATTATATCACATATATTATTATATTTAGTATATACATGCCAAAAGATCTGTGCCAAAGTAGTCAAGCAGATAGACATGTGTTGGGCATGAACTCTGCTTTCTCCATCCCATTTGTGTGACTGATTTATATGGGTAATTTCTCGTAGAATTAAGTGTCCTCATCTGTAAAATGGAAAGGGGATCTTAGTCTTTTAGGCTTTATGTCAAAACCAAATCATGTGCTTTGAGAGATAAATAACTTATCACTAGTGATATTAGAGACAATAACGTTAAAGCACAATATTGTTGAGTACGTATAAACTAAGCAGACGCTCAAAATATTTATAGTAACTCGCTAAAATATTCATTACAATGACCCTCATTTACAGAAAGAGGCATTAGAAACTGAGTTCTAGAGAGATTGTGTCTTGCTCAAAGAGGTGTAGCTACCATTTTTCTCTCTGATTTAAGGGCTTTTGCTCATAAATGTGGCTGTTTATTGTAACAGTGTCCAGTAAAACTTTCTGCAATACAGAAAATATACTGTATTGGCCCTGTCCTATATGGGAATGCTTTGTCATATGGGGCTGCTAGGCATTTAAAATGTGGTGAGAGAGAGAGAGAGAGAGAGGAACTGAAGATTTATGTTAAATTTCATTGTGATTACAGTTTCAGTTAAGTAGCTCTATGTCGCTAGTGGCCAGCATATGGTCAGTGCAGTTCTTGAGTAAAAAATCTATGAACCTATGAGACCCCCAGGGCTGGTACTGTGTCTTATTTGGCTTTGTGTTGGGGCCAGCACAGAGTGTGAGCCTAGGTGCTTAGTGAATGCTTGTGGAAGCTAATGAAGAAGAGATTTATTGTCAAGTTCTATCCTCAACTCGCTAGTTGAGCTTCTGGTGTGTGGATGACTCATATCAGCTGTTCTTTTAAGTTCTTGTTGACAGAGCCTGGCCTGGCATCATTTCAAGCTCTTCTGCTGGCTTTAGACACCAAAAGTGTCACCATTTCCCAGGGAGGGAATGAAATGCACACACACCCATACCCACACCCCCACCACACACAAACACACAGAGTGGTTGATAGTGTGGGCTTTAGAGTAAGGCTATTTTACTTGACATTCAACCTATAACTTTATAGACACGAACAGTTTAGTGGTTACTGGTGGGCAAGTGGGGAAGGCAATGGAAGAGGAGGGAGAGTGGGCCAATTATATGGTGATTGTCGTTTCTTAGACAAGTCCTTAAATCACTGTGCATCTGAGTTTCATGTTTTATAAGGCACGTTCTAGGGATACTGCGATAGCTCAGTGGTTGAGTGCTTATCTCACATTCACTAGGTTCAGGGCTTGATTCGTAGCCCTGGCTGTGCAAACCCACATACTGAACTGCAGCACAACCAGTAACCACTGGGATGGCTCAGTGGTGAAAGTTCTCACCTCCCATGTGGGAGGCCCCTGGTTCGGTTCCCACCCTGTGTGGATCCACATCTACCTGTGTGGAATGAAACTGTGTCACAACTAATGATGTACAACTATGGAGACTGCTCTGGGCTCTCCCCCTTCTCTCTCTCTCTTTCTCTCTCTCTGTATCTGTCTGTCTTGTCTATCTGTCTCTCCTTTAAACAGCAATAAAATAAATCTTTAAAAGGTGTGTCGAATGAAAGTTCTCATCATGTGAGGTTGTTGGGAGGGTAAACTGAGATAGTCCTTGAGAAACACTTTGCAAGAATATTAGGTAGGTAGATGACATTCAACAAACATTGTCTATTTTTATTATTTTTCTTTAATTTTTTCTACATCTGCTTTTCTTTCAAACCTTCAGCACATGACAAATGTACAATTTCAGGAAAAAGTCTTAACACATTCTGAGACATTGATTAAGACTATATCTACAGAATGCTGATTTCTCTCCTTTATTGTAACAGATTTTTTTTATTTAAGTGGCACTAACTTGCCCGGCTCTTGAGGTAGAACAAGGAATATAAGGATAAATAAGACACATCTACTGCCTCCAAGAAGTGCACAGTCTGGTAGGAAAGACAGCTAGTAAATGGATTGTGGAGAAGGTAACCATGATCAAGGAACTGAGTTAGAGGCAATGATCAAACTGGTTGATTGTCTGGTTGATTGTCTCTCTTGGCTACTGGGAACTTAAGGAACAAATCATGAAAAGCAGTTCTTTCAATTTTTTTCCTCTCTCTCGGTTCAGGTTGAGAAAAAAAAAATCTGAAAAGTAAAAGTTAATCTTGTATCCAAATCATGCTTCCTCTATAAGAAATATCTTTTCAAACTATTCAAATGGGTACTAGGAAGAAAGAAACAATCATTTGTATGGGATTATTCTTGAGGTTTCACACTAGAGTAGATGCTGTATTAAAGGCTTAGAAACCATCACCCAGAGAACAGGAGTATCGCAAAATAAAAACATGATTCTTTTAGATATTAAAAGATGTCTAATAATCGCCACAGCTGGAATGTACTGGCGTAAGTGGAAGAGAGCGTGAGATGTGCTGAAGAGCAGCGTGAGTCTACGTCGCTATAATCATGTCTGTCCTGACCGTCTACACGGTCCTGTCCTGCCAAGACCCCTCATCTAACTATGCACGGCGCATGTAACCAAAAGGACACATTGGGCAAGAAATTGCACATCTGAAATGAGATGCCTGGAAGAGGCTCTCTAGCTGCAAAGTGGAGGCAGCTGCACTGAGATTGTTGGCCATCTCAACTTTCTATGGTTCAGCTCAATGTATTAAGAAGGAGTGACATGTTTGAGATCTGTGTCACCCAGGCATGGGGACACAGTAATTGAAAATTCTGGAGAGAGTTTTAATTTAAATCCTTTCTGTGATCAGACCTGCTTGTGTGACCTTGGGTAAGCTATTTAACCTATCCATACCTCAATTTTCTCAGCTATAAATTAGGGCTAATAATAGTATCTCCCTTATAGCATTGTCCTGACAATGAAATCAGACAGGATGTAAAGTGTGTAGCCAATAGCTGCCAGAATGAGTGGCCAGTAAAAGTGAGATATTTCCTTTCCTAGTAATCTGTCACTTTAGACCAAGTCTCCTTCATGTAGGACGTTCCTCCAACGCATTTGGCCTGTAATGAATGAGTGATCAGTGAAGAAATAAGTGCATGAGAGTGAGAGCCCACTGTTTACGTAGGTTTTGGAATCATTCCATTAGAAACCATAAAAATCTGCCATTCAGATTGTGTAAAACACGTGTTTCCTATTAACTGTAAGCATATATGGTACCAGAGAAGTTTTATAAAATGTAAAGAAACACAGCTTTCCTTGAACAAATTCTATTGGGCAGCATGAGAAAGAAAATGCCTCATTTCAGATGCCTTAAGAAAAGTGTTAAATCAGTCACTGCCTTGAATTGTTCTTTGGTTATAACCCAACGTATATATTACTCACAAATGTGTGCAAATGATGAGCTTCCCTAGAAGTCACAGGGCGGGGTGCATTCTCACTTCTCAGCCCTCTCTGCGGGGAGCCATGTGTTCCCAAACTCACCGTGCCTCCCTGCTTACTCTTCAGCCCTCACTGAGGTAGAATTCTCCTTGTCAGGTTTATCATCTGAATGAGGCTGTTCTATGCTTTTTCTCCCGGGGCTTTCCACCAAGGGTAAGTGGGAAGGCTGTGACCCGGTAGATTTCATCATCTTCATAGATTTCCCTGTAAATTTTCCTCAGGTGAGAACAAGCCCGTTTCTCTGTTTTCCTGCAGCACTCTCACAAAACACGGATCTTTATTTTCTGAGGTGATCTCTCAATTCTTTCTCCATCTGGAAGGAGTTGTGTTGACTGGCATCCCCACCACCACCTCAACTAGCCAGCTCTCCTTCTCTCAGAGAACAGGTGTATCCATGGGACTTTTTTTCTCACGCAGATTTAACAACCACATCCCTTAGCATTTTTCCTGAGTACACACACTTGTGCAAGGATGTCTGTGAAGGTCTTAACGTTAAGTTGTAAGATGTAGTGAGGAAAAAAAGAAAGAGAGAGAACTGTCAGTAAGGGTTTCTCTTAATGCTGCCAGGTTTTCGCTGGCACGTTTGTGAATATTTGCCTCCGTGACGGAGTCTGCTTTACAAAATCATTTTGGGCCAGAAGAGCCGATTTAAAATTGTGCTCATGGTGCTGTGTTCAGGCAGGAAGCCGTTATGAGCAGAGGTGATAAGGAAAGCTGCAAACATGTCATGACATTGGCTCCCCTCGGGATAAGAGAAGATCAAGCCTTCCAGAGGAAAGGGCAGGAGGGGAGAATTACTTCTTGTCGCCAAGAGACTTTGTGGCTACCAGCAAGGGGTCATGTGACGGTGCTTCTAACTTAGGAGATGGGAAAATTGCAGTCCTACCCCGATGATTGCTCCCTTCTGTCTGCCCTCTCCAGAGCTGTCATTTCAGGGGACTTCACTCAGGTCCATGGTCAGGGCAGAGTTTTCCCTGCAAATAATTGAAGAATTACTTGGCCTGTGTGTACAGGGGACTCAGGTGATGTACTGAGAGGAGGTATTAGTAACACTGTTTTCACACACCCCTACACACACACCACCAGCACCACCACCACCAGTTATTTTGACATATTGACTGTGAAATGTGTCCAAGGGGGAGGAGGACATAATTCTCCATTATTCTGAAAAGCTGCTCAAAACCCCACAAAACACAACGAAAATGAAATGAAAAGACGTAGGCACTCACAAATTTGAACCAAATATTTATTAATCTGTTTCTCCCAACTCTGAAACAAAGCACACGAAGTGACTGAGATTTGCTGTTACATCAGTACAGCTGTGTCATTCACTCATAGGTATTCTTGGCTATTTTTAAACGAACAAATGAACAAATGAAAGTAGCAGTAAAAATACAAGGAAAGATTGAATAAACTCTAGGACTATGCTTATTTGAAACCAAAGACTAAACATTATTGGATATGAAGCTTGCAAATCTTTGGTTATAATCTCTTATTCAAAGGTCAGAAGAAGAAAATGCTGGGTACATTTGGATTCAATTGGTATTTCCAGCTCTTTTTTTCGAGTGTTCTGACTTTGGCAGAAGCCAAGAGGCAGTTTGCAAAGCATTTTTTTCTTAATATTTAATTCCCTTGGAAGTTTAAGAAAAAAATTAATCCACATGTTTCTAATTCATTTGCACTCAACTCATAAAACACATTCTTCAATTTGATCTTATTGTGGTCCAGAGGCATTAAAAAGCTTTCAAATGAGCCTTCTTCCTTCAGTTGAAATCCAGATGTTGTGTTTTGTTGGCTCTAAGCAAATATGAAACTCAGAAAAGTATTCGGTCATAAATTGGAAGACACAGATGGGTTGGGAACACAGGGAGAAAAAAAAATCTACAGATAATAGAAACTTTCTTAAAATGTAAGGAACTATTATTTTTAAGGATTTCATTCACTGGGTAAGGAACAATTTACTCATTGAAAGATGGCAGTCTCTGGGGCCAAGGGAAATGGAATGATCCAGGGCCAAACTGTGAGCAAGAATATAACCAGGAATAGACTCTAAGAGCCTTTCTTTTTACTAATTATGAGTAGTGATTAAAATAAATAAATAGTAGGAGGGTGAAAAGGATGGAACCAAATGCTACAGCCATATGGTAACACCATCAGGGATAGAGAGAAAAGGTTATTTTTCACATTTCAAATATTCCTTCACATTAGCCACAGAATAGTTGTGGAGGGGAGAAGAGGCTGAAGACTGCAATATGAGGCCACAACAGTCAAATTCTAAGTAATTATATTTCTGGCATTTCCCAGGGAATTAATCTTTTAGACATTCAAATCCCAACTCTCAGTTTATTGCATTTTGAGGCACAGTGTGATTCTCTCTCTCTTAAATATGAATTGTTTGAGAAATAATTTTTTCCTATATCTTTAACCAATAAATGTTGATTTGTACAAATATAAACAAATGGCTGACTACTAACAAGCAATATTTTTCAGCTTATAATGTAGATCATTAACTTTTGTGCCTTAGTTATGAATTTCTTCATAACCACATTGAATGTTTCAGAATATGATGCAGAATAATATCCACCTGAGAACTTCCTTATGATTTTGCAAATCTCTTATTTGAAAGAGATTTTAATGTAAAATTCTTAGCTTAACATTATTTTTACACTTAGTTTAGCAGGGCATGAATGTTAGTAGGATTTTCCCTTAGAAATTGCTGTAGAATCAACCACATCTAGGTGCACAGTCTAGCTTTGTGCTTATTAGCTGGGTTACTCAGGGACTTGACATTGCTTCTCTGATCTATTTTCTTACCTCCAAAGTAATGATAAAAAAGATACATCTGGCAAGTTTGTTTTAAGGATGGACAGTGAGAGTGCAATACCCATTTATTACTTTTCTATTCACCTTTCCCTATGCAATACCATGAGTTATAGTGTGTGAGCAAAATACATGGTGAATGTTTAAATTAAAAAAATAAAACAAAACATTAGGACATTGCCATTCATTCCCTTCACAATATCGCCTTTGCTTCAAATACACTTATCCCATCATTCTTGCCACTTTCTGAAGCAGTTCTGGAAGTCCACTTTTGTGTCTTTAAGTTGCTCTGTTGTGGCTGCCTCGTTGTCCTGAATCGACTCAAAATGTTTACCTTTCATGGCCATTTTGACTTTAGGAAAGAGCCAGAAAGTCGCATGGTGCCCGATCAGGTGAATAAGACGGATAAAGACACCCCATAATGTTTTTATTTGACAGAAATCTATGTTAATGTGTTGTTTGTGGTCCATAATTTATGGCACACTTTAAAGCACACCTCTCAATGGAAATGGAATATGCCAAACAAGTTGAAACTTGTCACACACCCTTACTAAGGTTTACTCCTCTGCTTCCTGTATCGAAGATTCCTGCCTTTCTGTTGAGTGGCACTCAGCAGCAGCAGCATTCACAGTCACTGTATTTTTTGACCACACCTCATAGGTGTAGCTCAGACTTTGATATCCTCATGAAAACAACAGAAGCTCCCATGAGATTTGTCCATAATTCTTTTACCCCTTTCACTCTTCTAACTCTGTACTTTGTAAGAGTGCTATGCAATTCCTTTTGCCTACACCTATTTGGTAAACCTTGGCTCCTGGTCAGGATTTATGTAAGTCTGAAATTCCTCTTTCTCTATTTTTCTCCCCAGTGGAGAGTATAAAGGATATCTATATCTAGCCAGCAGTCATCCACCCAAACTCTCATAGCAGCATTCCAGTTTCCACTATGAACACCCTTTTCCCCTCATTCTGCACATGGTATATGGTGTTAACCTCAGGCCAGGCCCACCAAGGCATTGGCTAAGTGTCAGGTAGGCAGGTGAGCCAAAGAAGGACAATCAGGGCTGTTGGAATTCAGTTGCAGCACTTTTGATTAAAAGAGTTGGGGAAGTTTTTTGGAGGTTCGATGAGATCATAGAGCTGCTTGTAGCTTCTGCCAGTCAGAGGGAAAAGCTTGTTTAGATGGAACCCCCATGAAAGAGAGGAGTTCTGATGGCATTGAGTATGTGCCTAGAATCAGCCATCCCTGGTGTCTTTCAATTACTTAAGAAAACACAATCTTCCTTTAGCACAAGCCACTTTGAAGAGAAGTGTTTTATTTAATAGCACTACCAAACTTAGGATTGGCTTCTTGCTACTCATGTGCCAGTGATTGAGAGACAAGGGTTGGTGGAGAAAAAAGTAGGTTAATTCAAATGCTGGCATTCTGGGAAGATGGTGGACTGTTAACTCAAAGGCCACCTTTTCCATTTCTAGAATGGTCAAGGTATTTTATAAGTACACAAGAAGAAGCAGAACAAAGGAAAGGGGAGTTAGACATGGGACATCGTGGGGCTGACGTCTGGGAGAACATCGCCTGGTGTCTGCTTTGTTCTGCGAGGTTATCTCAAAGCTGGTTGTAGGGGTGATTTATACACCAGCTGTTGGATAATTACAGTCCAGGATTCCAGCCTGGTTGCCAGTGTCCAGATGTCAGATGTATGAGTCCATTTCTTTCAGGCCAGTTTCCTGACTGTTAATCAGTTTAATGAAGTATGCCTGTAGCCTTAAGAAAACATGGTGATTAGATCAGGTAGGAAGTAAAAGAAAAACGAAAAAAAGGTAGAAAAACAAAACAGAAAAAAACAAACCCCAAAAACTAAATTGTTAAATCTTGAAAAGTGCACCATCATTCTCCACAGTATAATATAAAACGAACACATAGATAAATACATTTTTCAATGCATATTAAGATGGCCTTCATAAAAATAGTGTCTAATGGCAATTGTTTTTCTTTCTTTTCTTACTGTTGTTTTTACTACTATTGTTATTACTTGTAGAAATAAAGTATAGATGTCTTTTCTCATCTTGTTCAGGCTTTAAATGACATATAGATTTTTTCAGCCCTCACCCCCAGACCCCAAGGTGCTGGCCAACATATGTGACTACTTTGTTCAAAGAAGACTGTCATTCCTCTCCTTACACATACCCAGCAGGTCTATTAGACTAAATTCCTCAGCTATGCACAGTTACCACAAGCTGCTTACAACTGTATTTCAACAGAGCCTCCGCACTTTTGATTTCTCTTTCTATTCCTTCTCTGTAGCCTGACACACTACTTACTCCCTGCTTTGGTAGCCTGATACTACTGATTCTAAGTTCCTCCACCTCCAGTGGTTGACTACCTGGTATTGCCACCCCCCCCCCGCTTTTTTTATAAAAGAATGG
>PVKE010016520.1:7275-32019 GCA_004027555.1 Craseonycteris thonglongyai | reverse complement strand
GCAGGGCAGGAACTGGGCCAGGGGCCTCCCACATAGGTCCCGGCAAGAAATGAACTGGGGGCACACCCCAGTTCAGCATGTGGGTCTGCATGGGCCGGGGCTGGGATTCGATCCTCGGTCCCCGGGCTTCAAAGCAAGCACTTAACCTGCTGAGCCATCCCAACTTTCCTGATGATGATATATTTAGTCACTATTTGGTAAGCATTCAATAACTCTGAATTTAATGTTGACCATAATCTATTTTTTTTTAATTTGTAATCATTCTGTAGAGCTACATTGGCATGTCAAATGAGTTTCTCAGTCCATTCCCACTGTATCAACTGACATTCTCAATCAACAAATTCACTTTGGCATAAAGAGAAGAATGAACTTCTGGTACTTTTTGGCCCTATCAAATAAGTATAAACTATTCAGTGTATTGTTCATTTTTAGAGCTTGATGGTGGCAGGTTTGGTGTACTTAAAGTACAATGAATAGAAAGCGAGACCAAATAGGCTTAGCAGAAGATGTAAAATCTCATTTAGCAAAGAGTATATGTTCCAGATTAGAATTCTTTGAAATTAGTTACATCCAACAGGTTGTTATTGCCCTCCTATTGTTAACCTTGCCTGATAAGAACTTGTTATCAAAAATGGAGAGATTATGTGTTTTTCTATGGGGCTTTAATCATGGAACCAAATGTAGGAAAAACAATAGGGAGTCTGATTTTGAATGAAGTGAGGCACATTTTCTAGTGATGACAGCTGTCCTAAAATGGAATAGAATGCTTTGGAGGTTATTAAGTTCTATGTCATAGAAGTGCTCAGGCTGAAGCTATAGCATTGGAAGAAGCTGCTGTAATTAAAAGGAAATGAAGCAAATGATGTGAATTGGCCTTCTAAGGCGAGGTGTCCTCTCAGGTGTCCTTTAAGGTATACCTACTGCATAAAAAAATATTATTTTAATAAAACATTAAAATAAATCATTTTAATTTACTTATTTTTAATTGTGACCTTTCTACAATAACTCTAATGAGATAACTGTACATACTTAATTTTTAATGTACTTTGCTTTATTGAGCTTTGCAGATACTGCATTCTTGCAAGTTGAAGTTTTATGGCAACACTACATTAAACTAGTTATCACTAGCATTTTTTCCAATAGCATTTGCTCATTTTAGTCTGTGTCATTTTGGTAATTCTCACAATATTTCAAACTTTATTATTAATATGATATTGGTTATGCTTATTTGTGATCAGTGATCTTTGATGTTATTATTGTATTTGTTTTTGATGCCATGAAAGATGCCTATATAAAAAGGTGAACTTAATTAACAGAGATTGTGTGTGTTCTAACTATTCCATTGACTGGTCATTCCCCTATCTTTCTTTGTCTCCCCAGGCCTCTTTATTAACCACAAAAAAATAATATTAAAATGAAGTCAATTAGTAGCCCTACCATGGCCTCTAAATGTTGTGACAAGAAGAGTTAAACTTCTCTCACTTTAAATAAAAAGCTACAAATGACTAAGCTTAGTGAGAAATGCATGTCAAAAACTAAGATGGAAGAAAAGCTAGGCCTCTTCTGCCGAATAATTATCCAGGTTGTAAATACAAAGGAAAAATTCCTGAAGTTAGTTAAAAGTGCTACTCCAGTGAACACACAAAAAATAAGAAAAACAATCTTATCACTGATATAGAGAAAGTTAGTGGTCTGGACAGAAGATTAAACCAACCACAATAAACCTTTACCAGGCATGTCTAACCTGCAGCCTAGGATGGCTTTGAATAAGGCCCAAAACAAATTCTTAAAACATTATAAAATTTTTTTGAGATTTTTTTTTTTTTAGCTCATCAGCTACTGTTAGAGTATTTTATGTGGCCCAAGACAATCCTTCTTCCAATGTGGCCCAAGGAAGCCAAAAGTTTGGACACTGATGCTTAACCAAAGCCTAATCTAGACGAAGGCCCTTAACCCTCTTTTATTCTATGAAAGCTGAGAGAGGTGAGAGAGCTGCAAAAGAAAACTTTGAAGCTAGCAGATGTTGGTTCATGAGGCTTAAGAAAACAAGCTGTTTCCATAACATAAAAGTGCAGATGAAGCAACAAGTTCTGATGGAGAAGCTACAAGTTATCCAGAAGATTCTGTTAAGATAATTAATGAAGGTGGCTACACTGAACAACAGATAGTCAATGTAGATAAAACAGCCTTCTATTGGAAGAATGACATCTAGTTATAGATGCCATAAAGAATTTCCTTAGCTAGAGGAGAAAAGTCAATGTATGGCTTCACAAAATCAAAGGCTAGCTGACTTTCTTGTTAGGGGTAATGTGCTGGGACTTCAAGTTGAAGCCAATGCTAATTTACTATTCTGAAAATCCTAAGGCCCTTAGAATGATGCCAATTCTGTTCTGCCTGTACACTACAAATGGAACAACAAAGCTTGGAAGATAGCATACCTGTTTACAACATGGATTTCTGAATATTCTATTTTAAGCTTAATGTTGAGACCTAATGCTCAATTAAAAAGTTTCTTTCAAAATATTACCTCTTAGTGACAATTCGCTTGGTCACCCAAGAGCTCTGATGAAGGTTTACAATAAGATTAATGTTATTTTCATGCCTTCTAACGTACCATCCTCTTTGTAGCCCATAAATACAGAAGTATTTTTTTTTAGACTTATTTTCAATTTTTTTTGACAGAGAGAGACAGAGACAGAGAAAAATGAGAAGGCCCAGAGTAATCTCTATAGTAGTATGTCATTTGTTTTTTATATAGTTTCACTCCACAGGTGTGCATAGGGCTGCATAGAACAGGAACCAGGGTAGGGGCCTCCTGCATGGGCCCTGACAAGAACTAAACTGGGGGCACATTCCAGTTAAGCATATAGGTCCGTATGGGCCGGGGCCAGGACTAGGACTCGATCCTTGGACTCCAGGGCTGCAAAGTGAGCAATCAACCTGCTGAGCCATCCCAGTATCCTCCCAGAAGTAATTTTGACTTTCAAGTCTTAATATTTAAGAAATACATTTTATAAGGCTATAGCTGCCATAGATAGTGATCCTCTAATAAATATGGGCAAAGCAAATTAAATCCCTTCTGGAAAGAATTCATCATTCTATGTGCTATGAAGAACATTCATGATTCATAGGAAGAGGTCAAAAGATCAACATTGACAAGAGTTTGGAAGAAATTAATTCCAACCCTCAGGGATGACTTTGAGAGGTTCAAGACTTCAGTGGAGGAAGTAATTGCAGAAGTGTTGGAAATAGCAAGAGAATTGTAATTAGAAGTATAATCTGATGATGTGACTGAATTTTTAGAATTTCGAATCTTTAAAGGATGAGGAGCTGTTTCTTATGAATGAGCAAAGAAAGCATTTTCTAGAGATGGAATTTACTCTTGGTAAAGATACTCTGAAGATTATTGAAATAACAGCAAAGAATTTAGAATATTACGTAAACTTAATTGATAAAGCAGTGGCAGATATTAAGATGATTGACTCAACTGTGCATAAATACTATCAAACAGCATCATATGCTATAGAAAATTGTGAAAAGTCACTTGATGTGACATACATCATGGTTGTCTTATTTTAAGAAATTGCCACAGCCACCACAATTTTTAGGGGTCATCACCCCATCAGACACAAGCCTTCAAAATAGAGGCAAGACCCTCAAGAGCAAAAGGATTATGACTCACTGAAATAATGGTTAGCATTTTTGGCAATAAAATCTTTTTTTAAATTAAGATATGTACCACTGTATTTTTATATATAATTCTATGGTAAACTTAACAGGCTACAATATAATGTAAATATAACTTTTATATGAAATAGAAAACCAAGAAAAATACAACTCATTTTACTGCAATATTTTCTTTATTGAAGTTGTCTTGAACTGAACTAACAATACCTCTGAAGTATGCCAGTTTTTGTAAAATAATCTAAAGTGAAGTATGTAAGAAAAATTTTAGTACAATAAATGAGTTGTATAGGCATTCTAGGTTGTTTGGGTTTTGTTAATCTGTAGTAACTGGTAACAGCTAACTAAATCTTAAACAATAAAAAACTTTACATATCTTTCTAGTGTTTCATCAGTTCAATAACACCTTCAAGATCCTAAGAATTTTTATCTGTATGCTCTATTATTCTCAGCATAAAGACTCTTTGTGGTCATGCTTCTGATTTAGAGCAGCAGTTCCCAAGTGGTTTTATGTGTACCACCAGGGAGACATGTTGGGTTGTTCAGTGCTATGTAAAAAATAATCAGTAACAATATTTAACTGTGCTATGAATATGTAAAATTATATACTTTTAATGTAGTAATTTTTTGCTCCTAACTTATTACCTTATTTCCACTATTTTACATTAAGATAGGCCCTGAACTAAAGTGTCAGTATTTAAAAACAGCTGTTTTAAAAACAAGAGGTACAATTTATAGAAGTGACTTTAAAAGGGGTACACAAGTGGAAAAAAGGTTGGGAACCACTGCTTTAGAGTAATAAGACTGCTGCTCACATTCCAGTTATCCCATCCTCTCTCTATAGCATCTAAAGCTGTAAGAGCAGAAGTGACAAGTCTTTCCCCAATGTTTATGACTTTTGTCAAAAAGTGAAAAAAATTTCCAGAGCAGCTCTTAATAATGACCTTGACATAATACCAGTATTAACTAGGTCATATGGCTGTGCTTAGACCAAAAACTGGCAAAGGAGGACAGGATTTCCATGATTAATTTAGACTACTGTTTCTCAAGTAGGAGAGGTACTACTCAATAAAGAGTATTTGGAAACCTTTCAGTTTTGTTTTTTTTTAATTGTCATTGTGCCTGGAACATTAAACTGAACTTAAATTGTTGGGGTTAGGAATAGTGAACGTGATGCTATCTGCAGACAGTCATGTTTAATGAAGATGTTCTATTTCAAAAGTACCGTTTCAGGCATTAGTGAAAGAAAATACAAAAGCTTCACTTAAGGATGGGCACATTTATGCCTGAAAAAAATTGCTTTTATTGTTGTAAAAAAAAAAAAAAGATGCATTATGGTAGGCAAGCAATTGTGTCTGACACAATTTTTATGCTTTCCATGACTCATCCTTTTCTTTTAATAAAACTCTAAAACCACAAAGAGATGCATGTATAAAAATGTAACGACCTCGTGGAAGATATTATATATCACTTTGACTCACTACTGTTTTGCACAATGCTCTACATTTTTGGCTCATTAAATATTGGTTGATGATGATGATGGACAATGGCATTTATGAGGGTGGTATATTAACTTAAAAAGAAAAATAAGTATATTTGGTATAAACAAAACAAACAAACAAAAAAATTTAGGGGGGTTCTGTAATAAATTCCACAAGTTCAGTGTGCAAATGTAACCTCACAGAGTACTCTGATCATAAATACCTAAGTGGGAAGGTCATGGTGGGTAAGCATATTTTAGGCCTATAAAACATTTATATTTTACATTAAGAAAACATTGTCAATTTTTGTACATCCAATATGCACACCTTTAAAATACCAAGAGTAATCCTTTTTTTTCAGTCCTCTGGGAGGCATAACTATCCTCACGGCAGCACATATTCCTGTTATCTGTACTGTAGTCCAATCATAGAGATTTCCCTGCCTTGCTTTCTCCCACTTTTATATAATCTTTTTTACCTACCTTCCTTAATTCAAAATGCATAAAAGAAACTGCAAAATTGTCATTGTCTGGAACATTAGAGATATCACTTTCTGGCATGTCATCAGTTTGGCTCAAATAAACTATTATAAAAATTTTCTAGAGGTTTGAACATTTCTTATACAGATACTGATGATTATAACTGTCAAAAACATTACATACCGGTACTTGGAAATTAGCTTTACCCAAAATTTATAATGGACTGAACTTTTATTTGTGTCATCGCATAAAATAAACATTTGGAGGTTTTAAAAACTAAAATCCTGATCAAAGATAGTCTGAAGTTAACATTCCTCATTTTTAAAAAGAATATTTTTTAATTTTTATTGTTTGAGAGAAGAGGAGAGAGATAGAAAAAGAGAGAGAGAGAGAAGTGGTGAGGGCCCAGAGCAGTTGTACATCATTAGTTATGACATAGTTTCATTCCACACAGGTAGATGTGGGGCCATATGGGGTGGGACCTGAACTGGAGGCCTTCTTCATGGGACATGAGACCCATCACCACTGAGCCATCCCAGTAGTTACCAGTTATGCCACAGTTTAGCATATGGGTTTGCCTGAGCTGCAGCTAGAATTCAAACCCCAGACTTTGTGATTGTGAGGCAAGTGCTTAACTGCTGAGCTTACCAGCATCTCCAATATTCCAATATTCCTCACTTTTATAAAAACCTTTTAAAAATAATAAAATGCCTAGGAATAAACTTAACAAAAGATGTTAAAAACCTACACAGTAAAAATTATAAGGCATTATTAAAAAAATTGAAGAAGAAACAAAAAAATGGGAAGATTTTGTCTTCATGGATTGAAAGAATCACCGTAGTCAAAATAGCCATATTGATAGGAGCCAAATAGAAGACCCCCTTAAGTTTCCCAGTTTTAGTGTTTTCTTTGTCTCTAGTCTCAATCATTTTTCTTAATCAGTTTTTCACAGTCCAGAACCTCAAATAATAGAATGTTTTTAGCCCAGCCCATAGAATGTCCCCTGATCCTGCTTTAGACAGTCACCCTGAAAGTTGCGATCAGTCACTCTGAAACTTGTGATTAATGATTAATTGTGATCATTGTGGCCCAGCATTTTGTCCAGGCTATTCAGCCCCATTGCATAGCAATCTTACATTAGTAACTTCGGGACTTGTTTCTTGGGCTACAATTGTTCACATAGCAACCTTGTGTTAGTGACTTTGAGGTTTCTTTCCTAGGCCATTGCTTTTAAATCTATTAACTAAATCTCTCTTTCCTCATCTAGGAGCCATTGGAATACAATGGCTATTCAGCATGGATACCACCAGCCCATCCTGACTGAAGAAGTTAACACAGTCGTTCAGGTGGATCTTGAGACCCCTTTCTCAGTCCAGATTGGGTGAGAGCTCTGTGAATCCCTGATGGTAGAGACAACAGCTATGTTCAGCAGAAAGTCGATACAGAAGAAAAAAGAAAAGACCTCCTGTCCCTCAACATCACATAGAGGTTTGTGGGGATCACACCTCTCAAGAGGAACATGAGATAGGCAGATAGAATAGAGGAATCTCAGGACCCCCTTTTTCCAGGGACCTACCTTGCTTGTGTAGTTAGTTAGCATCCTTTTTCCAGTAATCCCCACCCCACAGTAGACAAGTGTAAGAAAAATTACAGGGAAATTTAATTAACACAAGGAAGTTGTAAGACACAAAAGGCATACTGGTTCAAACTAGTTACTTGATGCCTGTGCAATTAGACTTATAATGACCTTTACTTCACCCAAGCCTCAGTATATTATAGCATCATTATAAGGTGACCAGATTTTAACATTGGTAAAGCGGGACACCATTGACCGGGGGGAAGGGGGTTCTTGATTAAAAATTTGGTCTATCTCCCACCGTTCCCTAGCTTGTCATGCATTCTTTCTAAAAATCGAGACTTTTTTAAAACACCGCAGGATGCAGAACAAATTGTTAAAAATCAGGACTGTCCCGCCAAAAGTGGGACATCTGGTCACCCTATTATAATATCATACATATGCCTGGAAGGTCATTAATATTACTATAAGATATTGACTTCTAGGAAGGGACATGCACAGTTGAAAGAGATTATATAATAGTTCCCTGTCAATCAATAAATGCCAAGCAAAGATAACATGCCCAGAAAGGTGTAACCTCTTCCAAGAAAGGGGAATAAAAGTCATCATGATAGTCAGGGCCCTTGAGCCTTTCTTTAGATGGGGACCACTCCCATTTCTTAAGAGTGGACTTCTACTACTTCTACTTTTAATAAATTATTCTTTTATCTCTTTAATTTGGTTTCTTGCTCAATTCTTTGTTCAGAATGCCAAGAACATGGACACCATGCTAACAAAGGCCCATTCTCCAGTAACAGTGTTATCCAAAGCGATATACAGATTTAATGCAATCCCTTTCAAAATCCCAATGACATTTTCTGAAGAAATAGAATAAAAAATCATCATATTTTTATCAAGTTACAAAATCCCCAAATAGCAAAAAAAGAACAAAGTTAAAGGTATCACACTCCCCAACTTCAGTTTATACTACAAAGCAACAATAATGAAAACAACATGGTATTGGCAGAAAGCAGACATACCCACCAATGAAATAGAATTCAAAACACCCTCTCTCTCTCTCTCTCTTTCTTTCTCTCTCTTTATATATACATATAAATATACATACACAAACACACACACCATACACACACACATATAGTCTAACAATTAAGTTAATGAACTTGCCATCTTGAGCTTATGTTGGCAGCACTGTACAAACAACTTGGTAAGGTTTCATAACTTTGGTATATCAGTGTCTCACAGTTGTATTATGCTGTCATGAGAATGTTGAAGCTTGAGTTAAAGCAACAAATAAACATTAAATTTTTTGTTCAACTTGGTAAAATTAAAAGTGAAGTTAAGGACATGATAGTCCAAGTTTATGAGGATAATGCCATGAAGAAAGTGTCAGTGTACAAATGGATTAAACATTTTTCTTAGGAGAGAAAAAGAGTCACTGATGAAGAGAGCTCAGGGCAGCCAGTGATGAACATAACTGATGAAAACATTGCAAAAATTTGTCAAATTGTGTGTCAAAATCATTGGCTGACTATGAGAAGCATAGCAGACCAAATAAACATCAAAGAGAAACAGTTAGGAAAATCTTCACTGAAAATCTTGGCATGAGATAGGTGTGTCCATAAATGGTACCAAAAAAGATCACCAATGAACAAAAGCAAAGGAGAGTTGAAGTTTGCCAACACCTTTTGGAGATACAAGATGACATTTGGGCCTTGTTATCACTGGTGATAAAACACGATGTACCAATACGACCCTGAAACAAAACGTTAACGTGCACAATGGAAGTCAGCCAATTCTCTATGACCAAAAACATTCTGTCAGTCCTAATCAAGAGTCAAAACAACGTTGTCCATTTTTTTTAATATCAGAGGAATTGTTTATTACGAATTTGTACCAACTGAATGTCAACCAAGTTGACTATTAGGAAGTGCTGAAAATGCTGCATGGAAAAGTTAGATAAAAATGACCTAAATTTTTCCCCAACAACTCATGGCTCTTGCATCATGACAATGCACTAGCTTATGGGCACTGTCTGTGGGGAAGTTTTTATGCCATAAACAAATAACTGTATTGGAACACCATACCTATTCACCTGATCTGGTCCCCAATGACTTTTTTTCTTTACCTAAAGAAAAAGGAAATATTGAAAGGAACACATTTTGATGACATTCAGGACATCAAGGGTAATACAACAATGACTCTGATGGCCCTTCCAGAAATGAAGTTCCAAAATTGCTTTGAAGCATGGACTAAATGCTGGCATCAGTGTATAGCTTCCCAAAGGGAGTACTTTGATGGTGACCATAGTGATATTCAATGATTAGATATGTAGTATATATTTCTAGGGTGAGCTCATGAACTCAGTTGTCAGATTTTCATAAGAAGATACTTTTTTAACAAAGGAACCAAAACATACAATGGAGAAAATAAAAAAGACTCTTCAATCAATAGTTCTGAAAAGATTGGGAGGACACATGCAAAACACTAAATCTAGACAGTGATCTGTCACCATATACCCAAATTAACTCCAAATGGACCAAAGACCTAAACATAAGACTTCAAATAATAAATTGCACATAAAAATATCATTACTAAACTTATGTACCTTGGGTTCTGGAAGAATTTATGAATTTGAATCAAAGGCAAGGAAAGTAAAAGCAAAAATATATGAATGGGAGTACATCAAAATAAACATAGTTTTGCACAACAAAAGAAACAATCAAGAAAACAGAGGCAACTAACCAAATGAGAGAATATATTTTCTAATAACACCTTCAATGATGGGCTAATATCGTAAATATAAAGAACTCATATAACTCAGAAAAACAAAACAAAACAAAACAAAAACAATAATCTACCTGAACAGACAATTCTCCCAAAAAGACATACAAATGACCAACAGGTATATGAAAAGATGCTAAACTTCACTAGCAATTGGGGAAACACAAATCAAAATCATAATGAGATACTACCTCAAACCATATAGAATGGTTATTATTCTTATGTTACTCTTTGTAATGGAATCAGGTGGTTCTTATAGAGATCTTTCTTTTTTTTTTTTTAACTCTCAGGTCTCTCTTCTTCCTTCTGTAATATTTCCAAATATCTGTCTTCGATTTCACTAGTTCTTGCCTCTGTCTGGTCAGCTCTGCTACCTATGCTAGCTATTTCATTTTTTATTTCTTTTATTATGTTGTTCATCTCCAGAATTTGTATTTGGTTCTTTTTGTTTGTTTGTTTTATAATTTCTAATTTTTGTTGTTGTTGTTAAAGTATTCCTTTTTTTCACAGATTTTCTTTCTGAGATCACTCAGCTCTCTCTGAGTACTTCTCCAATTTTCCTTGATCTCTTTGAGTGTCTTCAGAATTGCATTCTTGAATCCAGTGTCATTTAGATCATATGCTTCCATATCTTTGGGTTCGTTTTCTGGAGATTTTTAAATTTTCTTTCTGAGAACCTTTGTTCACTAGGATACTCATTGCTGTTGGAGTATTTCTCTTCCTGGGCATAATGGCTTTCTCCCCTGGTGAACGTGAATAGAACTTTCTTTCACTTCCCAGCTGGTGTTGCAGCAGCATCGTACAATACTTTCTCTTGGTTATTCAGTTTTCTCACAGTAGGAGACTATTTAGAAGGTGGGCTTCTCTTTGACTCAGTTGCCTTGATCTCTATGTGCCTCCTCTTTGAGAGGATATAGTGAGTGATGGTATTCTATGTCTCTGAGATACCACTGCAGTGAGAAACTGCCATACCTGTGATTCACAACTTTCATGGCTCCCTCTGCTAGTTTCAATGGGAAGGGTGGGGATGGGGCTTATTGGAAAAGGTACATGTCTGTTTGTGTCACAGGATAATGGTGGCTTCTTGGCTGAAGCTGGCTGAATGCAGACACTTGGAGGAGCTGAGGAGGGAGCTTTGAGAGAGAACAAGGGAAAGCAGCCAGGTTCTGTGTCCAAGGCCACACAGTGCTCCGGCTGGGGCCCCACCTCATGAGAGCCACTCCGTGATTCAGCCACCAGTACACTCTTGCCACCAGCATTCCAGCTGCTGGAAGGTGCTTCAGCTGCCTACTTCCAGGTCCAGTTGCCAGCCTTATGCTCTGCAGGCCTCATTCTCCAGCTGCCCAACCCATGTTCTGGCAGCCAGACCCACTCTCAGTCACCTTTACTCATCTCCAGCTGCCCTCTTGTGTCACACTGTGGCCACCTGCATAGAATGGCTATTATCAATAAGACAAATAATAACAAGTTTTGGAGACGTGTAAAGGCTGTGAAAAAAAAGAAACCCTCATACACTGCTAGTAGGTACATAAATTGGTACAGTAACTATAGCAAATAGTATGGAGGTTCCTCAAAAAATTTAGAGTAGAATTACCATATAACCTAGAATTCCTCTCCTGGGTATCTACCCCCAAAATCTGAAAACTGTTTTCCATTAAGGTATACAGCAGACTCTCAGTTAATCAGCATCACAAGGATTGGTAGATGCTGGATAAATGTAGTTTCTGGTTGCTTGAGAGTTACTATTAAAAATAGGCCTAACTATACTATAGGCCTGATACCATACTCCATACTATACTCTACCATACCATAAACTCTGTATTGCCTAATATTAACACTGAAATACTATAATTAAAAGCAAATGGAGACACAAAAGTTGACCTTAACTTAATGTAACACAGTTTCATTATAAAACAGCTTTGTAAATACCATGTGCAATTTTAGTTAAATGGCAGTCAACTAGCCTTTTAACTTAATAAATTTCATTAATATATTTTTAAATTTCAAATAACTTAGGAAAAAAATACATGAACACATAAAATTGTTACAGTAGGAGTAGAGAGTTTCCTGCGTAGACATCACATCAGGTCATCAGGATCCGGTGATGTAGCTAGTACAGAATCAGGAGAAGTGGATGTGGATGGTTTGGGATCTACATCAGTAGATGATGCTTTACTGGCAAACTTGTGTGCAGCTTTCTTAGAAAATGAATGAATCTCAGCTTGCTTTGAGGGCCTATGACTATCACCCAAAGTTAGATTTTGCATGATGTACAGCAGCATAACATGCTGAGATGTAAAGACGGGTTGCTGTTCTGCAAATGCTATTACAGCATCAAATGCTGCAGTAGCTCTCTGCCATGATACTTTTTCCACCTCACACCAATCATCATCACTCTCTTCCTCTTCTTGCACATTTATTTTTCCACAATTCACAACAGCTCCTATGATATCTTATGTATTATGTATATAAGTTACTAAAATAACTTGATCCACAGCAAGTTAATCATCAAGTTCATCTTGAAACAAATTCATTTTGTCATTAGCAGAGACAAATAACTCACAAATTTCATTATGAACTCTGCTGCTGGCAACTACACTATTGACTACACAGAGGGGGAGAATTCCACAGACACTACAACTGATCACAACTTTAATTAATTATTTATTTATTTGTTTATTTATTTTTGACAGAGAGAGAGAGAGAGAGAGAGAAAGAGAGAGAGAGAGAGAGAGAGAGAGAGAGAGAGAGAGAGAGAGAGAGAGAGAGAGAGATACAGAGACAAAGATAAAGACAGAGAGAGAACTGAACTGGGGGAGCTCCCCAGTTCAGCATATGGGTCCGCACGGGCCGGGGCCGGGATTCGATCCTCAGTCCCCAGTGCTGCAAAGTGAGCGCTTATCCCACTGAGCCATCCCGGCTTCCCCTGATCACAACTTTGTCTAACATTTTTATGATGTTTCACTTCTCACAGCATCCCAAGCATAACTGACAGTGTAAATAGCATCTCTGAGAGTATATATTTTTCTGAAATTCCAGAATTGTCCCATTCAATTTATTCATTTTTCACATGAAGTCATACACGTAAAACATATTTACATTCTGTATCACTCCCTGATCCATTGGTTGGATCACATTTGTGATGTTAGCTGGAAGATAACACACAAAACTGTTGCCATTAACAAGCTCTTCTGGGGAAGCTGGGATGGCTTAGTAGGTTGAGCGCTCGCATTGCAGCCTCAGGGTCTGAGGATTGAGTTCTGGTCCCAACCCTGGCCTGTGCAGATCCACATGCTAAACTGGGAGCCCCGCCCAGTTCAGCTCCAACCCAGGGCGTGCCTCTCATATGGGAAGCCCCCAGCTCACTGGGGTGTGCCTCACATCAGGGAGGCTCCATGCCCAGTTCCTGCCTTGCACAGCCCTGCATCCACCTGTGTGGAATGAAACTATGTGGAAAACAAATGACATACAACTATGGAGATTGTTCTGGGCCCTCATCCTTCTCTGTGTCTCTCTGTTTCTCTCTGTGTCAAAGACAACAAAATAAATTTTAAATAAATGAACAAACAAACAAAAACCCCAAGGTCTTCTGCAGGAAGATGTGCACCATAGTTATCTAGGAACAACAGGACTTTTCAATTCTCTGGTATTCCTTTCTTTCATAAATTATCTTTAACACTGAGAACAAATGAATAATGAAACCACTGGGTAAAAATTTCTGCATCCACCCAATTGTTACTCTGTGCATGATGATCCATAGGAAAGTTATGCCTTTAAAGCACATTGGTTTAGCAAATTTTCTGATTACACAGAACTTTCCCTTATGATTTCTTGATGCATTTGCACAAAGGAGCACAGTTATATGCTCTTTATTCAGCTTGAACCTGTGAACTATATTCTTATTACCATCTTCCAAAGTAGAATGAGGCAGACACTTAATTCCACATTAGTCCAGTCTCACTTACATTATACATCTGCTCTGGGGTCAAGCCATTTTCTGCAACCAATTCACTAAACACATCATGAAATGAAGCTGCAGCCTCAAAATTAGTTAATTTCTGCTCACTAGACAAGTTTAGTTTATGGATGCCATGACTCTACCAATCTGTGGCTTAGTTTATGAATGCCTAATGGATAAAATTTTGATCAGTGCAAGGTGAAAATCATTTCTGATATTACTATATTCAATATTTTATCTAACTCTCTTGGTTTCCTGTATTTATTCAATTTTATAAATTTCATTTATGTAATTTTGTGCTAACCTAGCATAGTTTTACACAATAATTTTTGAGTATTATAGTGATAAATTACCTTTTCAAGTATACTAATAATTCTCAATTGACCTAAAAATTATGACATAATAAAAAATATGCACTCCACTTTACATGTGGAATCAAGTCTGTTTTTAAATAACCTGGAAGAAAAAAAAGATAAAATTTAAAAAGAGCTGGCATTTATTTCTGCCGAGTTTGAATACCGGTATGCATACACTTTTACTTGGTTTTGAACTTGGAATTAGACAAGAAAAAATAATTTGTAAAATCAAACAATTACACCAGAGTCAGTATATTGATATCATAGTCAACTGAATTTGTAGTAATAATATCAGGATAATCTTTATGATCAGATTTATATTTTAAAGAATAAATGTAGAATTTTAGAAGCAATATTTGGACTATGACATTCTTTACTTTATAAAAATCATACACTATTCAATTGTATATTATCATTTCTTATTATTTTACTCTAATATTAACATAGAAAGAATGTATAGAAAATAATTTTTTGATATACAAGCAAAAATATAATGCTCAAAAATTAAGTTTGAAATGTTTATTGGCACATTAAAAAAGGACAGCTGTTTTGACATTACTGTAAAATTTTAGAAATTCAGATAAGACCATAGAGTGATATCTATAAATATTTATAACTTGATTATTCTCTAGCTAAAAATGTTTTGTCAATATATTCCTCTCAAATGATTCAATTTTTAATTCAATTCTTAAATGTAAAAAATGTACTGGACATAGAAATTTATTTCTGAAATACTAAAGTTTATGGGAAGGATATTTTCAATTGAGAAAATACTTTTAAAAAGCCTGCATTCTTTCAGTCTGACTTATTTCGCTTAGTAAGATGGTCTCTAGGTCCATCCATGTTGCCACAAATGATGGTATTTCATCATTTCTATCGCTGAGTAGTATTCCATTGTGTAAATGTACCACATCTTCTTTATCCAGTCATCTATTGAAGGGCATTTTGGTTGTTTCCATGTTCTGGCCATTGTGAACAGTGCTGCGATGAATATGCGGGTACAAACATCTTTAAAGATTAAAGTTTTCAGGTTTTTTGGGTAGATGCCCAACATAATGTGATGCATGGGTGACGTGATGTGGACTTGTACATCGGGAAACTATCTAATTGTTACCAACTAATGTCACCCCATTAAATTTAACAATAAAATATAATAATATTGCATAAAAAAAAAGCCTGCAAAGTTTTAGAAAGGAAGTTGCAACATTACTGTCAAAGGCAACGACTAACAATTGCACTTTCTCTAAAAATTATTACTCCACTATCTATAAACATTACTTATTTAAACATGATCATTTCACCCTCTAAATATTTGCTTCTGGAATGGAAACTTAGTAGAAGAAGTCTCAAATTCATTTCCATTTGTGACTTTGAGTCCATTTCATCACTGTATTTCCCTTATCAGAATTTTTGTGTGGATGAGTACACAAAAAGCCCTGAATTCAACATTAAAAAAAAATCAAAATATTCATTCATCCAAACTAAAAAAAAAAAAGAAAGAAAGAAAAAAAAGAAAAATCTAAATAGCTATTCATTTATTTTTATTTGTTAAATTTATTTGGTAAAGTTCTTTTGTGTATTTACTCCATAATAGGCACTACAGCTGTAACAATGAGCAAAACAAACATGGTTTTTACTCTAGGGGATTTTATACATTTCATCTTACTTAAGAATAATATTAGTTTCCATTGACAGCAAACATATTCATTCCTTCTTGCTATCCCTATCTTTTCATTCAATTTAGCTGGAGTAAAAATCCAGTTTATATTCCTGCTTAGGTTCAGACATTTACTCCAAACTTACCATTTGGTGGACAAAGTCCAGTACTTTTCTTTCTCATTTTTCTTCCTTTCTTTCTCCCTTCTACCTTCTCCCTTCTTCACTTCCTCTCTCACCCTCACTTTTCTCTCTGTTATCTCTTCTCTCCTCTCCCTTCACCCCTTCATTTCTTCTCTCTCTCTTGCTTCTTCTCATCTGTCTCTCTCCTCCTCTACTACAGAATTCAGTATATTCTTTTCAAAGTCTATATAACATCATTAGCCATTACAGAATATGAATTGAAATCATAAGGTGATATCACTACCACACCTACTAGAATAGTTAAAATTTAAAAGTCAAACAATATATGAGTCAGGATAGTTAGTAAATAGCTAGGCAGTTAGGGAAGGCCTCTGTAGTCATAGTAACCATATAAAAAATTATAGTAAGTACTAAGATCAGGACAACCAGGTACAGACTGAAATGAGATAATGCCAAGGCCCCTGTGTTACACAATTCCCAAGGCATAACAGATGTATGCGTCAAAGGAATAAACCCACAAGAGTGTTTCTAGTTTGTTTTAAAATTCCTTTGAGTTTAAACAACAGAGCAAATCCTGTGAGATAAAGATGAACACATAGGTGTCCTACCTGCACCTAAGGACATAGACAAACCATATATAAGGAGTAGCTGTAGCTTTGTTGCAGGTATTTAATTTTTAGGTACCCCACTTGTTAGAGAGCTTTGTCTTTACTCTCAATAAATCACTGCTGCTTAACCCTTCCCCTTGAGTCCGCGTCCTCACTCTTCAAGTGTATGAGACCTCAAACTCCAAACACCAAAAACTTCTACATCATAAATATTGACAATGACATGAATAAATTTGAACTTTCATGTTTGTAATACCAAATAATGTCACTCTTTTAAACAATTTGTAAATTACCTACAAAGATAAATACATACTTATCATATAATCTAGCAATTCCATTTATAGACATTTGCCCAAGTGAATTGAAAACTTATATACAAACACTATATTTTAGTGCCTTATTATTCATATAATTTTTGTATTATCAATATTATTAAAAAATGTCCCAATCTGGATGAAGAACCCAAATGTTCCATCACTGGAGGATAAATAAACAAATTAAAGAAAATCCATTAAATGGAACACTACTTAACAATAAAAAGAAACAAACTGATCCACGTAACAATATAGATGAATCCCAAATTAATCACAGCCAGAGTTAAGTGTTTATGTACTATTTAACTCCACTTGTATGACATTCTGGAAAAATGGAGAAAGAAATCAAAGCATTGTTTGCCAGTGCTTGGGTTATGAGTGAAAAGTTAATTGCAAAAGGGCCTGAGGGAACTTGTTTAAGTTGGTAGCTGTGTTCTGTATCTTGGTTATGGTGGTATTTACAAAGATATATACACTTGTCAACTCACCAAACTAAAATTAAAAAGGATTAATTTTATTGTAGATTAATTATACCTCAATTAAAAAAATGAGAATCAAAGTAAGATATATTTTAAGGGAATGCCAGGATGGCTCAGCAGGTTAAGCACTCGCTTTGCAGCCTTGGGGTCTCAGGAACAAATCCTGACGGCGGTCCTTGCGAACCTGTATACTGAACTGAGGTGTGGCTCTAGTTCAGTTCTTGCCCAGGGAAGCTTCCCATGTGGGAGGCCCATGGTTTGCCCCACTGCTTGCCTCTCATGTGGGAGGATCTCTGCTCAGTTCCCACCCTGTGCAGCCTCCATCCACTTGTGTGGAATGAAACCATGTCAAAAACTGGTGAGGTATAAATATAGTGACTGCTCTCCCTTCTTTCTGTCTCTCCCTTCTTTCTGTCTCTCTCTCTCTGTCAAAAACAATAAAACAAACAAAAATAAAAGATATATTAAAAAAAACACATAAATTTTATTTGCTCTGAGCTCTGATGCTGCTAACACAGGGCTATATGAATTAGAAAGTAGAAGGAAGAAGAAAACGGCTTCTCTCTTTGCCTAAAATTAATTCTAGGCAAATTTTTGGAAAAAGCCAGTTACCTTGGTAGTGATTTTTCATTGTTTATTTATATATCTGTATATCCTGTTGCTCTTCTAAAATTCTTGGGACATTTTAATTTCAAGATGTGTCCTCTCTGTAGATCTACATTTTTTTTTGTTCTATAATGCTTCATTTTTCACAATTACCTAAATTACCTATTGTTTCACTCTCTCCTTAAAAGGAAACCGCTTTCTGTCAGTGAAATTTTTCTCAGCAATGTATCTGGAGAAATTAATTTTACAGAAACTAATATAAATAGTAGAAGGTGTGAAACACAGGAAGTTTCTTTAGAGAAGAAAATACATGTCTTTCAAAATTAATGTTTAATTGCTGTCATAAAGCAAGTCAAAGCAATTGAAATATATACATTATATATATACATATAATTTAATGTTAAATATTTATTAGATTTAATATATATTAAAATCAGGCAGTAAGAGAGAAAATACACATCTTTATGTCTGAGCGCACAGAACTATAGCATGACAAAAGTCTCCAGCTGTTAAGCCAGCTCTTTTAAGTTGGTTTCTCTTCTCTCAGCCCCCACTTTCCCCTTTAATTTTGAAAGCTCTTAGTTCCACATTGCTTTTATGACAGATGTTGTGCACAATGCTCGTGGTTGCCTGCACATGCGTTTTCTTCTTAGTCCTTGCTAACTTAGATTTCCTTGGGTGTCAGGTGCTTAGGGGGAAGCTGCTCCCACTCTGGGGCTCTGTCAGGTGAACAGTCACGCTAATTTCATTCCTCTTGTCAGTGAATGACTTAATTCAACAGAATCTGAGATGGGGCTTTTGGGAAAGATTTTTCTCACACTTTAAAAAGGACATGAGTAAGATATTATGGACCAAAGTCTGTCTCCCTCAAATTCATATATTCAAACCCTGATCCCAATGCAACTATTTGGAGATAGAGCCTATAAAAAGTCATAAAGGTTAAGTGAGATCATAAAGATAGGGTCTTAATCCAATAGGGCCACCAATCCTACAAAAAGAGGAGACATAAAGCTCTCTCTGTACAGACTACCATAGAGAAAATTGCATGTTAAAAGGCAGTGAGAAGGTAGCTGTTCCTAAGCAAGAAAGAAAGCTTTCACTAGAAATGCAATTTGCTGGCACTTTGATCATGGACTCCTAATCTGTAGAACTGTGAAAAAATACATGTCTGCTCCTTTTGTCACCCAGTCTGTCATATTTGGTTATGGCAGCCCTAGCACACTAATACATAAGGGAAGCAACCACTTTCTCTTTCTAGGCTTTGCACATATCTATTTGAAAATGTGATGATTGGAGCTCCCACAGTTATCTTGAGTTATGAAGAAAAAGACTGAGGGCAAATGTTGACAGGCTGAGGATATCAATCAGAGAGAAATAATCTGAGTCCATGATGATTTCACTGAACTTTTGCATAAACCAAAGCCTGCCTCTCCCCATCCAGCCAGCTTGTCACTTAGTTGGATTCCTATCTGATCATATCTCAGCAGACAGAGCTCCTATGATGGTGACAGTGATGACTTCACTATGGATGAGTGTGGGAGTATAAGAGTCATAGGAATTGTATACACACACACACACACACACAGGCCTTTGGTCAGGAACTGCCTGAATAACAATTTTCACCATTTTAAACTCCTCAATATTTAACCCAAATACTCCATGACACATTGTTTGGAATAAGAATCTTTTCTTTTTTTTTTTTTTAACTAAACTGGGGGCCTCACCACATTTGAGAAGCACACCCCAGTTCAGCATGTGGGTCCACCTGGGCCGGAGCCGGGATTTGATCCTCCATCCTTGGGGCTTCAAAGCAAGCGCTTAACCAGCTGAGCCATCCCAGCTTTCCCTGGAATAAGAATCTTGAGTATCCTTGGTAGCACTTGTCCTTTAAGAGTATAAATATCCATATCATTAATTTTATTTTAAAATTAATTTATTTTAAAATTTTATTTGGGAAAATATATTTATGTTATCACGATTTAACACAGACCCTAAGCCCTATGACAAACCAGATAGCTCCAATACAGGCTTTGACTTGTTTCTGGCACAAAAAATCAGCTTCAGCTTTTAAACAGCTCAATGGGAGCTAAGCTACCAGTGCTCCATTCTGTTGCTTGCCCTTCTGTCGAATCAGTGAAGGCAACCTGTCTACCTCAAAGTCTTTGTCGCTCCATTCAGGATGTGGGCAGCTTCTATTGGACAGGGTCATGAGTGATGAAATACTCAAGAGCAATCTGTAAAGTGTTACTTGTCTTTGCAATGTGTTGTTTCTTCTACTGTTTTGTGGCCTAGGCCCACAGCAATACATACTGATTTTGTCCTAAGCTTTGTGAAAAGCTTTTCTTATGTCTTTTACCGGTAATCCTAGAAATTAGCCTAAGGTAGGTATTGGCATCCTTATTTTACAGAGATATGAGGTAACTAGTCTGAGGTCAAGGAGAGAATAAGTAGCAGAATCATGATATAAACTCAGATCAGTCTGACCCCAAAGCCTGTGCTGTTAAGTATTTCAGTCTACTGGTGAAATATTACATGGTAGAGGGGATGCTCATACTATTATCTTCTCTCCAAAATAAGGTAAAAATGACCTTAAAGGAGAGAATGGAAAGAAGTGAAGAAGAGAAAGAGTCCTGAGAGTTCAGAGTAAAAATCAGGCTAACATATATTTTTTTAAGATTTATTGTTTTTGACAGAGACAGAGAGAGACAGAGACAGACAGAGACAGAAAGAATGGGGTGAGCCCAGTACAGTCTCCATAGTTGTACATCATCAGTTTTCAACATGGTTTTGTTTCACACAGGGTAGGAACTAGGCTGGGGGCCTCCCTCATGGGAAGCATGCCCCCTCAAGCCAGGGGCCAAACCAGGGGAAGAGAACTGAACTGGGGGCCTTCCTCATGGGAAGTACACCCCAGTTCAGCATATGGGTCTGCACGGTCCAGGGCCAAGATTTGATCCTCCATCCCCAAGGTTGTACAGAAAGTGCTTAACCTGCTGAGCCATCCTGGCTTCCCCTAATGCAACCTTTGATGATGTATGTGCTGGATTTTGTATGGGTCCAGTGGGCAAGCATGCTGGGACCTTATAGAGGTTTCTGTGGTTTGCATCTGTCCCCATCCCTATATTATCACCCTCTGGCTTCCTCCATACTCCATGTAATTCTGGTAGGTCTGCATATAACATTACTCTGTTCCCTTGACTATGTAAATGGTCTAGCAGTGAGTATGTTATGCAAGCCAGGCCAATCACAGATTGTTAATTTACTGAAAACACTGAGTGGTCAGCACTCCCCTGTCTCTGAGATTATTAAGCAGAAATGATTTCAGGCTGGATCAGAAAAGAGTCTATTTCCAACTTCTTGGAAAGAGCCTGCATACAGTAGTAAAGAATCAGTGGAAAAAGTGAGAGAGCCAGAGATTGAGAGACAATCATATCAATTGAGTTCTGGTTCTGATCCCTGAGTGACCCAGAAGACTTGTTTCTTATGTAATCCTTTTGATTATATGAGATCCCCCAGGACACTCGTATTGAGTCATGTATTTTTTTTTTGTCACTGTCACATAAATAAAACAGACTATAGTGGACTTCTTAGGCTGATTAACACAGTTAACACTCTGATCTTAAACTAGTTTCCAAAGTGATATGATAAATTTACAACCTAGGCAAGTGACAAAATCTAAAGTATTTGCGGTGTGTTTATAAGGTTTCTAGAGTTTCTGGATTATGGTGATATTTGAAATCGATTATACTGGGGTTGGCAGAATATTTGTTTATGAAATTCAGAGAATGATTCACTTGAGTTGAAACAGAAGTCTAGTGTCTTTAAGATAAGGCCACAGCTGAACAGCAAGAGCTACAGGAATGCAAGGTAAAAAAAAAAGTAAACAATAATTCAGTTTGTGACCTTTGTATATATTCAGAAAGAGGTTAGAGTAAAGATGCATTTCAGAAATACCACAGGTGCCAAGCAGTTAATCTTGGGCACAATAAATATCAGATTTTTGACAGATAAATAGTGCATGGCATTATTCATCCAGTTTTAAGTACATAGCTACTGTAGTCAGACATTGTGACTATTACCCAAGTTTAGTGTCGACTGGCATAAGATCCACTCTGAGATAAATATTTAAAATTGTATGATGTGGAAGGGCTATATGGACAGAGAATTCTAGCTGATAGGCTCTCAAATCCTAATACATTATACTTGTTTATGGGTAAAAACATCCACAACTATTATCTGAGATTTTCTTAAACTTCTAGAGTTCTGGTATTTCCATTGAGCTCCAAACTCATATATTCATCTTCACTCAGAAAACTGAGACTTATCTCAAATTTAACACAGCCAAAATAAAACCATTCCTTTGTCAGTCTTCTTTTTCTCAGAAAATGGCTACACTTCCACCCACTAAGTTGCTAGAGAGTTGAATTATCTGTGAGCCATACTTAATTTCTTTTTCAATCTGAACCCACATCCCCTTATTCAATTCATTGAGTTCTCTTGCTATCCTAAGCAGAGGAGTACATGTCCACATAAAAAATCCAAACTCTAGGAATGACCTGAAAAATTCTCATGGTATGTGATATACCTATTAATGTATTAACTAAAACTTTCAATTTCATTTTATTTTATTGAAACTTACTTCCTTGAACATTGTACTTCTTGTGTTTATTAGAGTGAAATTAGTACAGCCTTCAAGTTTGATAGACTCTCTTTCCTAATTATAGTTCAAAAGGGGTAAATATGGCACATTCCTGAAAGTTAGATTCGCATTTTTCTACCATAGATGGGAAATGTTTATAACACAAATGCTGAAAAAATGCCAATAAAGTATGTGTGGCAATAAATGCTGTTTTGTCAAATATTCTTTGTGTTGTATTCCTTAGAAATAAAACTATGACTAGTGAAATTAAAATTCACTGTATTTATTTTTATCCTTTTAATCTAGTGTAATTGGAAGGAGGGATAGAGTAAAAATGATTAGAAGAGAAACAAAGTGGGTCAGGCCAATTAAAGTTTAGCACTCCTAAAAATAGTGAGCATCAGGAACTAATAAAAAAATTGTTAACATCTGTTAGGTCATTAAAAATGCCACTTACTATTTAGAATTTTCCTTTGAAATGAGCAGTGACTTTGAAGAAGTAACAAATTAACGTTATAATAAGTCAGCAATCAGGGACATTACCTGCAGGTAACTGTGCATTACAATTTGTCTATTTCATCCTCTGCAATGCTAATAAAATACATCAATCTGCAATGCAAAACATCATAATATAGGTCTTCCTCCTTGTGCCTTTCAAATTTTTTTTAATTGTTTGAGAGAAGAGAGAGAGAGAGAGAGAGCGAGAGAAAGGGAGAAACCAGGGAAGTCTCCATAGTTGTACATCATTAGTTGTGACATGGTTTCATTCCACACAGGTGAATGTGGGGCCATATGGGGGCAGGAACTGAACTGGGGGCCTCCCTCATGGGAGGTGAGAACCTTCGCTGCCCTCTGGCAGTTACGGTTGCACCAGAATTCAGCATATGGATTTGCACAGGCTGGGGCCTGGGATTCAATCCCCAGACCTCATAGTTGCAAGATGAACGCTCAACCTGTTGAGTTATCCCTGCATCCCTACATAAGTTTTAAACATTGAGATATACTGACATTAAAATTTTTTTAAAGATTTTCTTTTATTGTTTGAGAGTAGATAGATAGATAGATAGAGAGAGAGAGAGAGAGAGAGAGAGAGAGAAAAGGGTGGAGAGCCCAGAGCAATGTCCATAGTTGTACATCATTAATAGTGACATCATTTCATTACACATAGGTGGATGTGGGGCCACACAGGGTGGAAACGGTACTGGGGCCCTCCATTGTGGGAGACAAGAATCTTCATGGCCATTCTGGTGATTACCAGTTGTGCTGCAGTTCAGCATATAGGTTTACATGAGCCAGGGCCGGAATTCCATTCCTGGACCTCGTGGTTGCAAGGTAAGTGTTCAACCTGTTGAGCTATTCCAGCATCACAATACACTGACATTTTAAAATTATTACATAAGAAAAAAAAAGAATATTGTATAATGAGAAATCTTGTTAAATGTCTACTTTTACTTTTTTAAATTTATTTTTTATCTAAGTATAGTTTATATGCAACCTTATATTGCTTATATTAGTTTCAGGTATACAATATAGTGATTTAACAATTTTATACCTTATAATGTATTCACCTCACTAACTCTGGTAATCATCTGTCACCATGTAAACTCATAATATTACTGACTAGATTACCCTTCCCTTTTTCACCCATCTACTTATCCCTTCTATCTGGTAACCATCCCTTCGGCCTTATTTATATCAGTTTTTTGGTTTGTTTGTTTGTATTGTTTTGTTTAGATTCCGTCTATAAGTGAAAGCATATGATATTTGTCTTCCTTTAACTTATTTCACTTAACATAATAATTTCTAGGGAAAGCCGGGACGGCTCAGCGGGTTGAGCGCTCGCTTTGAGGCCATGAGGACCGAGGATCGAATCCCGGCTCCGGCCCAGGCAGGACCCACGTGCTGAACTGGGGAGTTCCCACAGTTCGGTTCTCTAACTGTCTCTGTCTCTGTCTCTCTCTCTATCTGTCAAAAAGTAAAATA
>PVKE010016519.1:0-31913 GCA_004027555.1 Craseonycteris thonglongyai | reverse complement strand
CTGACTGCTGCCGATTGTTTGTTTGAGGAATATTCTAACAAGCGTGAGATTATGTCGGTGATACAAGATCTACAGTTGTCAAATAACACAATCACAAGAAGAGTACACGCAATTTCAAAAGACTTGCAAACTCAGTTAAAGACTGACTTGGAAATATGTGATTGCTTCTCTCTGCAATTTGACGAGTCAACAGACATATCAGACACCGCACAGTTGGCAGTTATGGTGAGAATGGTATTTAGTAACTTCACAGTAAAAGAGGAGCTGTTGCCAATATTACCAATGAAAGGACAGACGAGAGGTGAGGATATTTATAAAACTTTCAGAACATATGCCAGGTCGATAAACATGCCTTTGCATAAGTTGTTTGCGATAACTACCGATGGGGCACTAGGAATGGTTGGTAAAAACAAAGGATTTATTGCCCTTTACAGGAAAGATGAATCATTTTCAAACTATGTCCTACCACTGTATTATCCACCAGGAAACTTTGTGTTGTAAAATACTGCCCTTTGGACATGTTATGAAAATAGTCACAAAGATAATCAACTCTATTTGAGCAGCTCCATTGCAACATTGACTTTTCAAGGCCCCTGAAGATAAAGAACATGATCTCATCCTGCATACTGAAGTACGTTGGCTCAGTAAAGGTAAAGCTCTTACAAGATCTGTGAACTTAATTAAAGAAATAAAAACATTTATACATGATAAAAATGAAAATTAGGATGAACTAACAGACTCTTGCTGGCTGGTGGATTTGGGTTTTCTTGCTGACACCATGGAAAAATTAGATTCTTTCAATTTGGAGTTGTAGGGAAAAGAGAAAAATATAGCTGAAATGATAAGCTCTGTAAACGCATTTAAAGCGAAATTGACTTTGTTGATATCACATCTGCATGTCAAGTCTCTCATGCACTTTCCATATATGAGGAAAATGCTAGGTAACAATGAATTAAACATGTCATTATTTATTGAGACCCTGCAAATGCTTCAAAAACAGTTTGAAGAGAGATTTCTGCAGTTTACAAATATCGAGCCAATTGTCTCCTTCTGTATCAATCCTTTTACTTGCCAAATAAATGGAATAGAACTAGCCGCATGTATTGCAGACCTTGTTCAGGGGAAAGCAGAAGAAATAGAGTTAGAAATTTTGAAACTTAAGAATGATATTTTGCTAAAATCCTTAATATCAGAGGACTTATGGAACATAGTCGACAAAGAAAGGTTCCCATTTTTTAAAATAAGCGGCATATAAACTCACATCGTTTTTCAGGTCAACGTATTTATGCGAATCTTTGTTTTCAAACATGAATTTAATAAAATCATGATATAGATCTGGACTTACCGATGAGCATCTGAATAATTGTTTGCTAACAGGGTTGTCATCATACTCTCCTAATTACGAGGCACTGGCCAATGAAATGCAATGCCAAAGATCACACTGACAGATTGTTTTTTTTTTATGTTTTCTTTTATGTTTTTTTAAATGATTTTATTATACGTGTTATTTTTATTTACTTTGTATTATGTTTTGTATATATGTTTCTTTGTGTGTATATAATTTGTACAATAAATTTATTATTTTAAAATTATTTTTGCTTATTATTTTTTATTCTTGTTCAATAAATATCCTTAGAAATAGCTGTTGCCCGCCACCCTACCGATATTTTAGAATGCACCCTAGGGTATAAATAGGTTGGGAACCCCTGCCTTAGGGTCTTGTTTTCATTGTCAGAAGCAGCTCACTTGCATTATACCTGTAAATTCTAGCCCATATGAATACAGAAAGAAAGGAAGTGAAGTTGAAGCTTTTTTCTTTTTAAAGGCTTTGATTTAGAAGTTGCATGCATCACTATGCTCACACCTCATTAGCTAGAATTTAATCACATGACTACATAGATGCAGTGGAAAACTGGGACTTATAGTCTCCAACTGGGCAACTAAATGCTAAACAAATACTCATGGTGTTCAATTATTAGCCTACAGGAGGGGAACATTGGTCTTGTGGAAATTATCAGTCTATGCTATATTACTAAAACCTGTAAAAAATCAAGATACCAAAGTTCCAGGGATGGGAAGCAAAATTATTATGAGAGGGTCAGTATGTGTAAGAGAGAGAGATGCCACTTGCACTCCTTGGTTTTCAGGTCTGTGTATTTTGGCTTTGAGAGACTTTGCATCACATACTGGATGATGGTTTGAAGGTAATATCAAAACCTGAAGAATAGTTCCCTAACCACACTGGAATTGGCACCCACTGGGAGGATAAATCTTTCCTATTGCCTATCCAGGGCTCCCCTGATAGTCCTGAAATGCCATATTAGCCCACCTCTGTGTGATTCTAACATAACATGGATATGTAAACCAAGGTCAAATGTTTTCTTCTTCAATCAACTGGTATAGTACTCATAAAACCTTATAAGGAAAGATTAGAGATGGTAAGAATTTGAGTTGTTTGCTCATGTAAATTACTCCTACTTTTATCTACAATAATGGCATGTTCCAAGAATCCTGATATTTTATTTCATCAGTGTATTTCTCAGTGTCTTAATATAGGGACCAAACATCTGGGCCCTTAGAAGACAGAGTTAAGGGATGGGTTTATGGGTCATTTGTTAAAAATTTAGCCGAATTACCTATTCACCCTATTCACTGTTTTCCTTTCACACTATTCAAAAAACAAAACAAAACAAAACAAAACAAAACAAAACAAAAAACAAAACAAAACAAAACAAAACAAAAACAAAAACAAAAACAAAAGAAAAAGAATTCTGTCTTAGGCTTCAACTGTGGTTTCAGCTAACTAGTCCAGTAGATTTTCAGAACTTGGAGCAGGTGCTCAAATTGGCTAAAATAAACCAGTCCTAAGATTTTATTTCTCTTTTTTTAATTTAAAATCTTCTGAACTTTTAAGAGTGAGTTACCTAGTCGCGTTGTCTAGTTTTGAATCTTGGTTTTATACTAACTAGCTATGTGAACTTAGATTAGTTGCTTAATCTCTATCTGCCTTACTGGCCTTATTTGTAGAATGGATTTATTATAAAACCTACTCATAGATTAATTGTGATCACATTTGGAGTGGTTAAAATAGTATATAGCTCAAAATACATATCAAATAAAAGATAACTATTATTAGTTTTATTGACTATAGGCCAATATCTATAGTTGGCCAATTAAAACCTTTTCTTTTTTTGTTCTAGACTTAACTTCCAGTGTTGTTTTATACCAACCACTTGTTTCATTTTTGCTAGGCTGGACTCCATCATGTTGCCTGACAAATCTTGGTTTTGTATTTGACAACTTTGTCTGACATGTTCTTTCATGGAACACTGCTTATTGGATTTCACACATCTTAACAATGTTCATATGAGGTGTCACTGCCATTGAGAAATCTTTCCTGCTATTTCCCTGTCTGAATATGATTGTTCATTGCAAAAGACTGTATTGTAAGTCTTTTTTTGTTTTTCAAAATACCTTTTAAATTAATTAACTGCCTTAGAGAATTTAACGCATCTTAAATGAATATCTACCATGTTTAAAGAGACTTTTTCATGCTATGAAAGGAGCTGGCAAATTTGTAAGAGAAACAGACATATAGATAGATCATTTCAATACAGTGTTTTCATGTTATTAGAGTAGTGGCTAGAGTTATCTTAGCATTCAGGAGATAGGTTACTTAGTTCTGAAATGGGAAGCCAGTGAGGCTTCTTGGAAGAAGTGATGCCAGAATTGAGTTGAAAAGAGTGTTATGAAGTTACACAGGTGAAGTTTAACAGGAGGGAGTAATATAAACAATGTTTAGTGAATGATGTGCCACTGAGAATTACTGAAGTGAACTCAGTTCACATGAGGCTGGGGTGGGGAACACAGTGAGAAAGCACTGGAGAGGTAAAGCCCAGAGGACTGTGTGAGAGAGTAGGGAGCTTGGCCATATTCTTTTTTTTTAAGATTTATGTTATTGGGGTTTTTTTTTGTTTGTTTTTTTAAAATATTTATTTATTTATTTTATTTTTTTGACAGGGAGAGAGAGAGATACAGAGACAGAGAGAGAACTGAACTGGGGGAGCTCCCAGTTCAGCATATGGTTCCGCATGGGGCCGGGATTCGATCCCCGGTCCCCGGTGCTGCAAAGTGAGCGCCTAACCCACTGAGCCATCGCGGCTTCCTCTATGTTATTGTTTTTGACAGAGCCAGACAGAGACAGAGAGAGAGAGAGAGAGAGAGAGAGAGAGAAAAGGGGGAGGGCCCAGAGCAGTCTCCATAGTTGCACATCATCAGCTTTCAACATAGTTTTTACTACACAGGTGGGCAGGGATCTCGCAGGGCAGGAACTGGGCTGAGGGCCTCCCACATGGGGAGCACACCCCAGTTCAGCATACGGGTTTGCATGGGCCAGGGTCAGGATTCAATCCTCAGTTCCTGGGACTGCAAACCAAGCGTTTAACCCACTGAGCCATCCTGGCTTTCCCTTGGACATATTCTTAAGTGCTATGGAAGGCTTTTCAACAGATTTTTAATATAGATACTTAATCTTAGTGGTAGTATAGAGGTCGGGCTTTGGGAGAAAGGAAGACCAATAAGAAAGAGTAGGAATAGTTGGGGCAGATGGAAAAGAAGGAGTAAATTTGAAAATTATTCATGGTAAAAATTAAAAGACTATGATCAATTGATTTTGGGAGATAAGGAAAAGGAAGGGAGAAAATGTATCGTTTAGGTTTTAACAGGGGTATTGGGGAGGATCGCAATGCTGAAGAATATCACCTAAATCTGTAATTAATATAGTGTGGAAGACAAACAGCAAGCTTAGTATTTACTATGTGCATTTTGCTGATCATACACACACCTTTTCAGTTCCCCTTATTCACAGAGCTACCACTATCTGAGGTGAAACTTAAATACAAAAAAATAAGGAGAATATATATTTATATAATCATATTGCACAAAATCTGTATCTATTTACCTACCAGTTCATACCATCTTACTTGCTACTGTAGAAAAACATTGCTAAGAGACAGTGTCTATAATCTTAAAAATAAAGGGAGAGAAATAGGAATAAAAAAGGAGGGAAAGTAGGAGTGAAATACAAAGGAAAACAAGTTATCATGTAGAATTTGAGTTTACTGGAATGTAAAACTTAATAAAAACGACATACATTGATAAATATGTTAAGTGAAAAGCAAATACATAACTAGATAATGAAAACTTACTTTTGATTTTAGGTCAGTAATTTCTACTCATTCTTTTAAAGAAAATAATTTATGTAAATTATTGAATATGATAGATACCTCTATTTGGACATAGTAGCTGCAGAGTGGAGAAATGAAAGACATATTGGATCTATCCTGTCGTAAACTTGGCTACACAGGTAACTGGAACTCTTTAATTTAATCTCTTTATAAAAGTAAATGTATTCTTTATGTTCTCTAAATGTTATATCTGTTCAATATTTTTCTATAGAAAGGCCCAGACTCTCTTGATTTTTTTTTCTTTTCAGTTACTCTCTTGTTGACACTTTCTGACATTTATAATGTGATTCACTGTGGCTCAAAAATACAATATTTGCCTTCTTGTTCAAAAATGCTTGTGAAAACAGAAGCAGCACGTGGGAACTGGGTTCAGACACGGTTGCTCATAAAGTCCTCAGAAAGTCTATAAAATGATAAAATGGTATAGTTTTAATTTGTACCCATGCTAGCATTGAAGAAACTGTAGGGAGAAAGAATGGCTATAATTCAACAGTCTATTAATGAAGAGGTAGAAAAAGAGTTAACAAAAATGTGCCTGTGGTGCTAACAGGAGGTGATTTGATCAGTCCCTTGTACCACCAATGTCTACTCCCCAGGGACCACCCTGGCCTTTGTTCACTTCCCAGGGATTGCCCAGACCAAGTCCCTAGCAATAAATTTATCTGTCAAAACTTCCCTAGAAGAAAGAGATAAGACCCTGACCAGAATTGTCCAGGTTTTGGCACCTGGGCAGACTGCTAGAACCTGCCTATAGACTGACCTCTGTATTCATTATAATGCAATTATAAAATGCAAATTAAGGCTTCCTCGCCCCCCCTCCCCCTTCTCCAAGTGGGTTTTTCTGTATGCATTCTTGGTAGGGGCATGTGCAGAAAGAAAACAGTTATATGACTTTGCACATGTCAATCAAATGACCTCAGTCTACATGTCAAATGTCCTGAGTTGGTATGCCACCTCTTCTACTGTAAGAAAATTTATTTACACTTTTCTATGTAATAAAAGCTCACCTGAAGTTCAGGGCAGCTAACTTCCCTAGATACTGCCACTGGATTTATCTCACTGTCTTTTATTAAAACTTTTCTTGCTTTTCCTACATTTCTGAGTCATGTGAATTCTTTCACATCTTGCTATTGACCAGGAGCATCAAAAAGCACAATTAAGGCATCTCATTTGTAAATTAAAAGCTTAAGGCTTGATAAAAAGTAATGCACTAGTCAACTTCAAGGGACAGATTGAAATGAAATATAATTAGAATATAATTAGAAAGCTTTCTACAGAGTAGACATGTGATAAATACAAGTTGAATAAATATACAAAAGAGCCCTAAGTCTTAGCTTATTTTTGCTCTACACTTATGTTAACATTTTTTATTATTATTAATGTTCTTCAGTGGTTAACAGTTGTATCTGCCTTTAACAGTAGAACAATTCACACTTTGTCTCTCATCTACAATTAATGTGAAGAATTATACATGTATGTGTGATTACAAGCGTATGAACAGGCCAGTGTTATTCAATTTCAGCTGCTTGTTACTAACAAATTTAAACTGTTAGCTGAAAAGATTAATTTTAAGTTGATTTTATACTAAATGTGAATGTTGAATAACACTAGCCTTAATATAAAAGTTTGAAAAGAGGAATTCCTTTCTTTTTAGAGGAAATTTACATTTATTGAGGCGAAGACAGTAGTTGTACTGAGATTTACACTGTATAAAACACTTAAAATTACAATTTTAGAAAATCTGTGGTACCTTTACTTAAAGAAGTCATTAAATTGCACATTAACTATGCAAAGTGTATAGAAGATTAATCCAAGATAAAAACATTGCAGATTATCTGTTTTGTAGACTATTTTTGGTAGAGTTTTACACACAATCTTTATAGATATAAAAGAGAAAATAGGTTGTTCACAAAACTTAAATTCAATGAAAGAACTGATTAGATTTTTGAATTTATGTTTAGTTCCTAAATAACTTTCTTCTTTTCAGACCATCATCATGTCCTTGAAAAGTCAATTTTTTCTATCTCTGGATACAGGATGCTTTGCATGACAACGTAAGTTGAAAGCTTCCCAGGTAAAGATCCTTCAGAGAATAAGCAACTCATGTTACAGAAGGATAAAAGTCAACAGTTTATATCACTCAATTGCTTTTAAGATTTTCATCAAATGCATCCCCTGCAGTTGCAGCTTACTAGAGAAGCTTCCCAGCAGAGTTAAAATCATAAAACAATGACAATGTTACCTTTGTTTCCCTAAGCTTTCAGGCAGAAAAGACAGCCACCAAACTGTGTATCAACTTACTTTCTTCCCCTTCTGTGCTTACAAAAAAATCTCTTACCCTGAGGTACAAGGCATCGGCTGCAGTTAAAGCAAAACATATTTGGTTTTTGTTATCAGCTAGAAAAATACAACTTTATTCTAAAGGTGTTTGCATTTTATGGATTCTGGTGTGAATATGCCATGTATTTACTCAAGGTCAAAATCTTTCAAAAGACAAAAAATGTTCATTGCAAATTTAAAAAATAAATATTGACTTGTGATTGAAAAATTACTAATACCTTTTTATCGGATGCCTAGAATTTGGTTTTTTAAATCTGTATATATTATGGCAATGGCAATAGCATATTGTATTTTATTATTTCTGGGATAATGCCAATTAATCCACATTTTCATGCTAGTGTTTATTTGGAGACTACTATAAAGTCTGTAAAAGAAGGCATCCCTCCATCTTCGTGTGTGTGTGATATGTTTCTTCTTGGGAGCAGATATATGTAGGGAGCACACTTCGTGTGAACAGGATCCTCACAATGTAAAGTACAGTTTTTAGTTGAGAAACTTTCTTAAAATCTACATTATAGCTGCTTCACTAAGAAGATAATGCTGTACAAAACTTGCTTTATGTCATATTGCAAGCTAATGTTGAAATTAGTACTCTTAGATATTCATTGAGTAGAAGTTTTGCTGTTGAATTATCTTTCTCAGATTTAATTAAAAGAAAAATTCCTGGCATTGCCCTGAAAATACACTACGGTAAGGTTCACTGGGATGATCTATAATAATCTGGCTAAACTTCAACTGGGCTAATTATATTTTGTCCACTTAATTTTTTTCCTTTTTTAGTTTTCTCTTTATTCATGTAGATGGCATATTTTGCTGACAGATATTTAATATCTGTAACATTTTATTTCTTTAAAGTATCTGAGTGTTAGGAATTGTTACCACATCAGTTTCTGTGTAAATGGTTTTGATTAGAATTAAATTTAAAATAAGTTACCATAGTAACTGTGTTATTATAGTCTCTATAACATGGATAAATACATATAAGGAAACTATATTCTACTGCAATGCAATTAATACTGAAGCTGAGTTTAAAACTTTCATAAAGGGTGAACAGTAAATGCATTTGGCAGAGATATTAAAGTACGTGTAATTTTTCACCTCGATATCTTAGCCTCTGCCTCTCCTGAGGAGAGTTCACATTTCAGGACCCTGACATAATTACTCTACAACAAAGACAAAAGATTCAACAAGGAGCTGGATGGGCCCATAAATTCTTTTTATTGTCTTCTGTGGAAATTAAAAGATTGCTTGGACTTTCACAGTTACTTGTGGCCAAGGAAATTAACTTACTCTCAACTGTTTTTTATCCCCTAGTAGTTATTATCATGTCCCTCAATTTTCCCCTTCAGCAGTGCCACTAAACTTGTCTACAATGATTACTTTCAGTATTTCTTCACTGATTAGGTTTTATAAACCCTCGCTTAACTAGTTTATCCAAACTCATGTGCGTTCTAGATAACCTCTCAGATTTCCTGTTCACTAAGGGTTCACTGGCAATAGAGCAAGGTGCTCTAGTGCCCTTTCCCCAGGATCCCTGTCAGATCTCTAGTCTCCTGCAAAATGATGGAGAAAATGACATTTTGGGGAGCTAATGTGAAATGTGCATAGAAACATCTTTGGATATGACTCCATTTCTTTTGACCTGTAACATACATAACATAAAAACAGTACACCTGCTTCTAAAATGTAGCTTCAAGATAAATCTCTAGCCCTTTTCCCAGCAAGCCTACTGTCCCTAGGCCTTGTAAACTGGAAGTTCTATAACTCTAGTACAACTTCCAAGTAGCTTCAGGGGCGGTGGACATAACCAAGGCGAGTCAGTGCCAGAAAATTCTAGGTGCTTCTCAGAAACTAACATTAAATGTGCTCCAAGACCAACAGGAATGACGAGACTCGAGGGAATGTAGGGTTGTGTGCTCCATAGATGTGAATAGAGCAAAAGATGGTGAATTTTGTATTATTCCTGTTAATAACAGACATTATTATGTAGAAAATTTAAGTGGTTCCTGCCACTAATTTTCTGAACGAATTGTGAGAGTACAGAAAATGAGAAGAAGCCTTTCTTTGATTCAATGTGTGCAACGCATGAGAAGAGTAGTACTGTACTTGCCTATTTAAGGAGACAAATATTGGAGTAAAGGATCCCAAACTTTAGGAAGCATCAAAATCCTTTAGAGGGCATGTTAATACAAAAGTCATTAGGCTCTACCCTTAGGGTTTCTGATTTAGTAAGTTTGCTGAGGGAAGTTTGTGTTTGTAAGATTTTCCAGGTGAGGCGGCTGTTTCTGGTCTGTGGATGACATTCTGAAAACCACAGTTTTACAGCAGAGGTGAACACAAGAAGCTATAGCAGAAAACTTAAAAGTCTGCTGAATAGAATCAATGGCCCACCTCAGTCCCAATTCTTCATGGAAGGAGATAAGCAGGGAGAATTTTGCTCCTGCAGCTTTTTTAGTGTTTTTTTATACTTTATTTATTTTGATATTCAATATAATTTTATATTAACTTCAAGTGTTACAGCATAGTGATTAGACATTTATATAATTTTAGAAGTAATCTCTCTGACTAGTCAAGTACTCATGTGGCTCTATACATATTTAATACCATATTATTGACTCTATTTTCTACCCTTTACTTTACATCTCCATGACTACTTGTATTTTGTAACTACCAATTTATACTTCTTAATCCCTTCATCTTTTTCACTCTGTCTCTCAACTTTCCTCTCATCTATCACCCCAATAAATCTAGTACCCATCTGACAGCATACATAGTTATTGCAATAGTTTCTATTAGTTTGCTTCTATTAGTTTCTATTTTGTTTGCTTATTTATTTTGTTTAGATTCCACATGTAAGCTAAATAACATTGCATTTATCTTTCTCTGTCTGACATACTCCACTCAACACAATACCTTCCAGGTCCATCCATTTTTCTGCATGTGGCAAGAACTCATTACTGTCACCATCCATGGGTGAGCAATATTCCATTGTATGTATGCCACCTTCTATTTATCTGTTCATTCACTGACGACAACCAGGCGACCTGCACATGTTGGCCACTGTAAATAACACAATAATGAACATATGGATGCTCACATCCCTGCAAAATAGTATTTTGGTTTTTTGTGTTTTTTTTCAGGTAAATACCCATAATTAGGAATATTAGATTCTCGTTTGTTTCTGATTTTATCCAGTTTTTTTGTTTTAAAAGTTATTTTATTGGTATAAGTATTGCTACCTTAGCTTTTTTTGTTTCAATTTTTTGTGAACTATCTTTTCCCCATGTCTTTAATTTTAGTCTCTGTGTGTCTTTCAATTTGAAGTTAGTCTCTTGTAGGCTGTGGATATAAAGTTCTTGTTTTCTTATCCACTCAGACCTTATCTTTTGATTGGAGCATTTAATCCATTTACACTAAAAGTGATTGTTTTTTTTAAAAAAATTTTTTTTTAATTAATTTTTATTTTTGACAGAGAGAGAGAGAGATACAGAGACAGAGAGAGAACTAAACTGGGGGAGCTCCCAGTTCAGCATATGGTTCCGCACGGGCCAGGGCCAGGATTCGATCCCCGCCAGGGCCAGGATTCGATCCCCGGTCGACGGCGCTGCAAAGTGAGCACTTAACCCACTGAGCCATCCCAGCTTCCCCCTAAAAGTGATTGTTGATAGATAAGTAGTTATTGTCATTTTATTATTTATATTTTTAATCTTTTTTTTTTCTATTTCATCTTAAAGAAGTCCCTCTAACATTCCTTATGGTACTGGTTTGGTGGTGGTGAACTCCTTTAGCTTTTTGTTGTCTGGGAAGCCTGTTACTGGATAAAACTGTTACCGGTAATCCCTTTGTGGTTACCAAAACTGTTACCAGAGGGGAACTGAGTGCTGGCTCATGCTGCCTGCACTGTTCAATAGACCAACACAGGATTTGGGTCATAGAAGAAGCATTTATTATCAGAGCACCAGCGACCTGAGAAGGCAGTGGGTTTCCACCCTCAAAGACTGCCTGCCTCCTCCAGCCACACTATGTGAGCCGGACACCAGAGCCTCTGCTGTGCCTAATCGGCAGAGCTGGCTGCTCCCTGCCAACCAGACCTCCACAGCCCAAGTGCTGCCCCTTGCTAACCAAACCTCTGTGACCCAAGAATCTGTCTTTGCTTTCATGCCTTGCGGGTCAAGCCAGTTGCTGTGACCCAAGCGCCTGTCTGCTGCCCTCTCCTGCTTCTGCCCTACTCTTTTATGTCCCTGACTGGAAGGTAGTAGGAGAATCCTTCTTCCCCTGTCAATTATGGCCCCTTACCAGCAATTACCTCCACCTACCCTAGTTTGCAGCTCTTTGTCAGTTGTGGGCAATTAACACCAATGAAGCCTATACCTCTCAGCCCCTAGAACCTTCCTCCTGAGGGGAAGGAGAGTCTTCAAGTGCTGTGATTTATGTCTGCCCTGGGCAGCCTCTTCATTCTACTACTCCCTTTCTTCTTCACCCTGTTACAAACTCTTTATTTGTCCTTTGATTCTAAATGATAGCTTTGCTGGGTAGAGTAATCTTGGTTGTAGGCCCTTGCTTTTCATCACTGAATATTTCCTGCCAATCCCTTCTGGCCTGCAAAGTTTCTGTTGAGAAATCAGATTACAGTCTAATGGGAGCTCCTTATAGGTAACCATCTGATTTTCTCCTGCTGCTTTTAAAATTCTCTCTTTGTCTTTTTCCTTTGGCATTTTAATGATGATATATTTTTGGTGTGGGTTTCTTTCAGTTCATCTTGTTTGGGACTCTCTGCACTTTCTGGGCTCATATATCTATTTCCTTCACCAGGTTAGGGAAATTATCTATTATTATTTCTTTAAGTAGGTCCTCGATTCTTTGTCTCTCTCTTCTGGTACCCCTATGATGTGAACGTTTTTGTGTTTGATATTATCTCAGAGGCCCCTTGAACTCCTCAATTTTTTAAATCTTTTTTTGTTGTTGTTCTGATTGGGTGTTTTCTGCTATCATTTTTCTAAATGACTGATCTGATCCTCTGCTCTATCTAATCTACTGTTGATTCCCTCTATATTTTTCATTTCAGTTATTATAGCCTTTATTTCTTTATGGGTAATTTTTAGTTATTTTATTCCAATTTTTGTGTTTTCTATCTCTTTGTTGAAGTTCTGCCTTATAATCAGATATTGGAATTCTGTGTCTGGTAAATTGCTTGTCTCTATATTGTTTTGTTCTCTTTTTGAAGCTTTGTTCTGTTCTTTTATTTGGGACATGTTTCTTTGTCTCCCATTTTGGCTGGCTCCCTATATTTTTTTCTATGTGTTACCTTGGGCTGCCATGCCTCCCAATTTTAGTAGAGTGGCCTTAGGTAGGAGGTGTCCTGTGTGACCCAGTGGTAGTCTTCCTGGTTACTTGAGATAGGTGCCCAGGTATGTCTCTTGTGTGAGTTGTGTGTGTGCCCTCCTATTATAGCTGAGCCTTGGTTGCTGTTTGCACATCTGTGGGAAGAATTGACTCTCAGGCTGATTGGTTGTGAGGACTGGCTGTGACTGGAGTGGAGGACATGTGGTATAAGGGTTGATCCTACAGTGCAGAATTTGCCTCAGCAGGGCTCTGGTGCCTGCCCTGTCTGCCCTTTGGGTGTGTCATCTTTGAAAGTGGCCTGGTGATGCGCCAGTTTGGTCCAAAGCTAGCCACCAGGCATGCCAGTTCTGGGACCTCATAGAAGGGGACCCATTACAAGCCAAATTTAGCCTCATCATGCACTCTGCCCGAAGGCCACCTGGTATGGACCACAAAGCAATCAACAAGTGACTGCCACCCACAATGGGCTTGGGGGTACCTTGAAAGGTCAATCTGACAGCCAAGGCTGGCTGAGTTAGTGCGTGCTTAGGTATGTGACATGCCTAAGTCACATGCTGCTTGTTTGGGTTTAGTGAACCTTTGAGAGATTTTATGAAAGTCCTCAGCATGAGCTAAGACAGGTTGTTCATATAAAAAACCAACCAAAAGCAGTTTGGATGTGTCTAAAAGTTGAGTTAGTCATGGTTTCAGGAAATCACCATGGCAGGGTGAACTGTGTTAGCCAGCTTGATTGAGACTCAGATGTGGCAGCCCTCTACATCTAAGCACAGGGATGGGAAGCGCCTAGCAAAGAAACAATGAAACAATTTCTACCAGTTTCTCTGTCTGGGAAAAACTGCCCCTCTAGCCTTCACCCTGAAACCAGACAGCTCTATTCATCCCTATATGTCACTGGTACCTTTTGAGCTGCTGCCTCAGCACTGGAGCTTAGAGAGAGCCTGTTAGTGAATACCTTCCTGCAAGGGCTCTTTAAGAAGAATGTCTAGGACTGCAGCCACATATCAGCTCAACCAGCCACAATTTCAAGTGGGTTTCATGCCAGAATTTATGAGGACTTCTCTCCCTAGCATTGGACCCCTGGGCTGGAGAGCAAAATTCTTTTGACCTCTGATTTTTGATCCACCCTCTTTTCAACCCAGCCCCAAATTCAACTCCAAACTTCAAGCTTGCTCTCCAGTTTCCAGGTCAGCTATTGCCCAGGAATCACTGTGACAGCTGCATGCTCAGTGTTGGTTGACAGTTTAACACTTGGGATGGTCATATTTGTGACATGATTCCTAAAAGATTTCATTGTACATTACACAGGGTATGTGACCAGGTTTTATAATCAGGGGGACTTGTTCAATCACCACTACATCATGCATTGTATGCCTCCATTTGACAAGTCACAATCAATGCTATGTTCCCTTTTGGCTAAGGCTACATCCCCCCTCTATTTCTAAATAATGTGTTCATTACTTACATTTTTACTGCTGCAACAATGTAGCAAATTAACCCTATTCTTCTTGCTGTTTTTCTGTAAAGAAAAATACAGTGTCACTTTTTATTGTTTTTCTAATCTTTTCATTTAGATGATCTAGAATGTGGTGCAAATCAAGTGTTTCCACTCTCCTGAAATCACATTGTTAATGGTCACCAATGACATTTTAATTTCCTTCTTATTGTTACTCTCTTTATTCCATGCCAGGCCACAAATACTGAACTAACACAAGGGATAAAATAAGTAAGCAGAGATAGGGAAAATGTAGCTCAATTTGAAGTAGTGCCATAGGCTGGATGATTTTAGTCTCAAAGCAATTAGCCCTGAGGACCAGACAAACCTGTCCATCACAAATTTTAGGTAAATAACATATTTTAGTGTCAGATGGGCAGCAAAGCCCAAAACCACATTAGGTTCAGAAAAAAAAAGGGGGGGGGGTTGAGTCTAAGAAGTATTGGGCAACAGAACTTTTACAAAATTAACAAGTTTTTCCACAGTGGGCTAAAAGCCAACATCTGAGGATTGGCTATCTGGGCTAAGGGTACTTCCCAGCATCTTTTGCCAAGAGCAGAAACCCATCTCGGAAACTACTTGTGGAAGTGAGAATGAAGAATTAACTGGGGTAGGGAGTTAGACTGTGGAAAATAATAATCAATCCTGACACCTCCACAGAAGATGCTAAATAATTTTTACCATCAATTTCATCTTGAAATCTTCTTTCCTTTTTTTCTAAGACATGCTAATTTTTCTCCAACATTTTATATTCTTCAATGTCTATATTCTTTAAATAATTTCTTTTCTAAATGCTATATTTAGATTAAAGCTTAGATTTATGGATAGATGATAGATGATAGATAGATGAGATGGATAGATGATAGATGATAGATCAATGATAGATGGTAAATAGGTAAAAATAGATGAGTGATATCGAGAGCAAAGTACATACAAAGTTAAGCATATTTTTCTACAGGGGGCTAAATATTTACATATATATTGCATGTGCATATATGTATGTGTGGGTATATATGTATTTATAGGTATATAATATATATAAAATGTATATTTGTGTCTATACATATTTTAAATAAACATACACTGTAATATGTGTACATTGTATACGTGAGGAGTCAGGGTATGTGGGAGTGCATTCTTACATTAGAATATGTTATCTACTTGTGATAAAACTATGTCATATTAATGTAGATAAATTAACAGACAGGATAATTTTGTCACTATTTTACCATAAAGGCACAGTTCTACGTCATAGCAATTGAATGACTCGATCCAGTCTTGATCACCTACATTACCTTAAATTCAACATAACTAATACTAAAATCCTTAAAATTAACTTCATTAAAAAAATTTTTTTAATGGGAGAGGGACATTTACTGAATCCTATTTCTGAAAATCTCACCATGCACAACTGCACATAGATGCACAAATGATGTCATTGAACATTTCTGTTTCCTTCTCTAAGTTCTGTTTTCTTAAATGCTGACTCTGTGGGGAAGCCGGGATGGCTCAGTGGGTTAAGCGCTCACTTTGCAGCGCTGGGGACCAGGGATCGAATCCAGGCCCCGGCCCGTGCGGAACCATATGCTGAACTGGGAGCTCCCTCAGTTCAGTTCTCTCTCTGTCTCTGTATCTCTGTATCTCTCTCTCTCTTCCTGTCAAAAATAAATAAATCAATAAATAAATATTAAATGCTGACTCCTTTCACAATCAGGCTCTCACCTCATTGTGTCCTTAGATGCTCCAGGTTACCCCCATAGGAAGAGAAATTTTCTTTCCCATAGATCCAAATAAAGGGCAGGTATTCAGCTTCATTTTTTAATTTTAGGTTAAATGCCCTTCTTCAAAGTAATTATGGTAGCCAGGGGAACATTGCCAATTCAGATGTGATCACAGGAGCTTGAAAAAATAACACAAACTTTGCTTGCTAGTTGTATTTCCAAAAAGTGAAACACCATTCCTCGATGTGGGAAATGAATATTGGCCAAAGAAAAGAGGTTTATTTCTAAAATTGTTTCTTCTTTTATTTTCCATGTAATCATATAACATTTTTCTTGACTACCTTTTTTAAAAATAGGCCCCCTTTTAATTGTTTATGTTAACACTTCCTTTATATAACATAATATTTATAATTTTCACTTGTTTTATTATATGATAAAACTCTCGAAGCAAGCTCCATGTGGCACGAATCTTGTCTATGGGTTTTTTTGTTGTTTTTATTTTTATTTATCTTAAGTGACTATTACAATCTCTAGTGCATTTTCTAAAACTCAATAAATATATTTTTAAATAAAATTATTGCACACAATGCATATGAAAAATGTCTAGAAATACTTTTTTTAGATAGTTAGCCAATATCAGTGTGGTAAAATTCTGGGAAATTTTTTATTTTCATTTTGTTTTGTTTCTAAAATGTCTAAGCATATTTGAATGTTTATAGTTTTTATTTATTTATTTATTTTTATGAACCATATCCCATTTTAACATTTGTTTTAAAGTTGTAAAAAGTCATAGAGTTTTGCTGAATTTTCAGGAAGTGGGTGTGTTCTAGGGACAGTTGTAGTTTCTAGATAAAAAAAGGAATGGCTTGGATTGGATGGAACCAGAGGGACTAGAGACTGAAGAAACGATTTCTTCAATAGCTCCCATCCCATTTTAACTAATGCCTTTGTTATTCTACCAAGATTCAAATTGTCTATCAAAAAGCAAATCTCATACATAGCTTGGTTTATTCTTTGTATATATATATCTTGCCTTGAAGTTGTATTTCATGTTTTATTTTCATAAACATTTGATGCAGACAGCCTACAGAGTATATAAAATAGGTGATGTGGCAAAGGGGCAACAGCACAATCTTTACCAAGAAATACTATGAAAGGGCAAATAGGCTTTGTCATCAGGGAAATGTGGTTTGACTTAAGTGTTCCTGAGCAAGTGACTGGATTTTACATTTCTAAGTAGGGAGCACTGAGTATCTATTGCATGTGGAGAGTTTTGATAGTTCGGATTATCAGAGTCATCTTCAAATATTCTCTTTCCCTTTTCTTCATGTTTACCAGTTACAAATATCTAAAAACACATCCTTCTTAGTGTATCCTTAAGTAACTTTCCTTTAACACTTACATAATTCTTGTCTTTCCTGTCTTGTTTCAATGAATCCATTCATTGAGCTACCATACTTGCCCACATATAATGGGCTTTCTTATATTTCTGTTGTTATCAAAACTTTCATATTGTGATATGGCTCCCAATTATTTAATCTGGAACAACAACGAACTATTTGGGAGAATGGCATACCTTGAAACGATCCCTATTGACATTTTTGTCAGATCAGATGCTTGTAGATAACTACTAAATGGAATCATTTTTTTCAAAGACAAGTTTAACACAAATCTCATTATTTTTCTGGAGGTTTAATCTCATAACAAGTAATAGTTATTAAAGAAAAGACTCTTAAGAATCACTTAAAAACATATAGGAGGGATCCAAGATGATGAAGTAGATAAATACAGTGCTTGTGTTATCCCGTGAAAATTATAACTAAATATAGAACAAAAAACCTGGGGAGTCATCTGGAATCTAGAAGAACAGAAGTTTTATAACTAAGAGTACTAAGAAAAGGTCATGTATAGACTGGTCAGACTGGTAAAAGGGGCAGAGATTCAAGACAAATCCCTGTGTGACGGACAAGAATCAGAAGAGAGATCTCAGCCACAAAGATTTCCCTCAGAGGAGTGAGGGGCCCCAGCCCCACGCCAGACTCCTCAGTTCAAAATATTGGGTATTGGAAAGAGGAGTCCACATCTGGCTATAAAAAACAGTGGGGATTCTGACCATCCTAGTGAGACAGAAGGCTGCAGGAAACCCAGATACTCCTTTGGAAGTGCCTGTGCACAGACTCAGTCACTCCTGGGTACTCACCGTGTGTTCTGGCAGAGAAAGGGTGACTCAAGGGACATTGGAAGCATACAGCAGGCAGACTGAGGTGTATGGCTTTAAGGTGAGGGGTGGAGGACAGTTTTGACTTTTCCTAAGTTAGGTCCTCTTCCCATGCAGCTGGCTGATGGGGACCATCTCTCCTGTGTTGTGTCCTCCCCCCACATGGCCAAATCTGAACCTGATTGGTTTGCTGAGTTCTTTTCGATCCACCCTGCTGACTCACTGGGACCCTGTCCTACCGAATTCCTCCAATGCCAGAGGCAGTTTCTCCAGAGAGCAGCCAGCCCCATCCGCGTTGCAGTCTTTCTTGGAAAACTATTGCAGAAAGCTCAGGCCCCAGGTGGGTGGCAACTGGCCTCAGTGTGCTCTGAGACTTGCTGGGCAGCTCCAGGTACAGAGCTAGCACCAAATAGGAATCTACCAGAACACGCAGCATAGGTGACCAGAGAGAATTTTCCAGGGCCCCACTTAAGACTACTCAGCAACTGGGAAACCTGAGATGACTCCGTGGGTTAAGTGCTTGCTTTGCAGCCCCGGGGACAAACGGTCAACTCTTGGCCCCAGGCCATGCAGACCCATATGCTGAACTTGGGTGTGCTACCCATGCAGGAGGCCTTCAGTTTGGTTCTAGTCTCTGGTTCAACCCCTGGCTTGAGGGGGTGCATCTCCCATGTGGGAGCCCCCAGCCCAGTTTCTGCCCTGCAATGCCCCCACCAACTATGAAGACTCTCTGGGCCCTTCTCTGTTCTCTCTGTCCCTCTCTGTCTGTCTCTCTCTCTGTCAAAAACAATAAAATACATTAAAAAAAAAAAAAAGACTACCCAGCAATACTGGGAGACATAGAGAATCTACCTAATACATAAAAACAAACACAGAGAGGCATCCAAAATGAGGAGACAGAAATAAGTCTCAAATGAAAGAATAGCAGAAAACTCCAGAAAAAGAACAAAATGAGATGGAGGCAAACAACCCATTAGAGACAAAACTCAAAACAATGATTATAAGGATGCTCAAGGAACTTGGTAAAAACTTCAACAAAGAGATAGCAAGCCTAAAGTAGGCCATAGAAACCATAAACCACATTTTCAACTGGTTTGCACAGCCATATGTTATGGCATTTCTCTTCCTGGCACTAGAACCTTGAGCTGGAGAGCCTGAGATCCCTCACTCTTCTGGGGCGTGGGAAAACTTTCACAGCCAAGATATCCCTCCCAATTTTTATTGGTCACACACATGTATGGGACCAGCCCATTCTGCTATATACCTCTGGATATAGGAACTACAATACTAATACTTTGTAAACCTACCAGTCATGTTGATTAAAGCAATAAGGTAATACTCATTTATAAACTGATAAAGTGATAATTGCATTTTAGTATTACTAGGAAGGAGAGATGTCAAGTATATAACCACAGAAGTATACAGTAAGCAGTAAGGGTGGGAGTTTTATGTTCAGATTGGGAATTGATACTTGTTCAGACCTTTTTGTTCATTTTGGTTCTGGTGGGTATGTCTAAAAATAGGGCATTATTATTTATTAATATTTATTTTGCATTTAGCAGGTCTAAAAAATTGGCTGGGACCCCTCACTCCTCTGGAAAGTTGAGGAACCTCCACAACCCAAGGTATTCTGATTTTTATTGGTCACATAAGTGTATGGGACCAACCATTCTGCATCTCTGCCCTGCAAACCAGTCTTGAGGTGGCTTATTCTCTATGTTAGTTGTAGGGCTTTGGTTGAACTAGACTTCAGGCAATTGTCAATGATGGTTATTCTGTAGTTTATTGTAATTGATGTGGTCCAGAGAGGAGGTAAGCACAGCATTTACCTACTCGCCATCATGACCAGATATCCATCTGCAATTTTTTTCAAGCAAGAGCGGAATCAAATACAACTTACTATTGCCATTTCAACAATGCTGCAAAGGCGAAAGAATAAGGGAAATTGGAAATTCAGCTTTCATGGGTTATGTTAAACAGATGGAGAATTCACTACAATGTTCTTCCATCTAAAACATCTACATACTTTTAGCTGTGCTACTGAAAAACTTCAACTTCCACATTCTGCACTTGCATTTTTTTTAATTGAGCTAGAGAAGACTGTTTCAGGGACTCTTTTAATTATAGTGATTATTGATTCACTTAGGTTAAGTTTTAATTAGGGAAATTTTAATTTAGTGACAACCCCCAAACAATAAGTATATAAAACCCAATCCTCCTGAAGACAGGAAACAGATTTCTGAAATTCCAAGAAGCTCAGTGTCAGGAATTGGACCCTCATTTCAGAGGTGTGGTGCATACAGCTACAACATTTCTGCATAACTGCATAATTGGTGACTTTATGTTGGTAGCCTGAAATTGGCGAGGCTGAGAATATATGGCAGTTGTCAAATTGTCAAATGCTGCAAATTGGAGAACTCTTTCCAATCCTGCATATTAATCAGTTATCAGCACAAAGCTGATTTTAGTTCTTTCTCTGCTTTTCTTTCATATATATGTATTTCTTTTTTTTTTACAAATGCCCATAGACTTTATTAAATGTTCCAATTAAAAAAGACATTTTAAAATGTTGAATTGCAGCTCCATGGTGGCAGGGATCTAAATGATAAGAAAGTGGAAGGAAAACAAATTCTCTCAAAAATAAGTTTAAATAAAACATTAAAATGCAACTATAGTTAGGTGCCACATAACAGTTTCAATCAATGACAGCTTGCACATACAACAATGGTGCCATAAGATTATAATGGAACTAACAATTCCCACTGCCTAGTGATGTAATGTCATAGTGCAGCACAATATGGTAATGTCCTGGACCTACACATCTACTCACCACTCACTCATTTACTCACCCAGAGCAACTTCTAGTCCCGCAAGCTCTATTCATGGTAAGTGCCCTATACATGTCTATCATTTTTAATCTTTTATATCATATTTTTCTTGTATATTTTCTATGCTTAGATAAAAAAAAATACTTACCATTGTGTTACAATTCCCCACAATATTTAGTATAGTTACAGCCTGTATAGGTTTATACCCTATACAGGTTTATAACCTAGGGGCAATAAGCTATGACGTATAGCTCAGGCATGTAGTAGGCAATGCCACTGAGGTTTATATATGTGCACTCTAAGATGTTTACACAAGGAAGAAAATTCCTAATGACACATTTCTCAGAACATAGCCCCCCTGTCATTAGGCACCACAGGACTGCTTCAAAATTCAGATTTGTATTCTCCTTTTCACCAGATGTCACCTTAAGTAAATTTCCCTACACATAGCCTCTGTTAACTTTCAGTTTTAAAAACATGCCCCTCTACTTTTAAAACTTGAATGTCATTTTCAAGCAGATAAAGATTTATTATTATTATTTTCAATTACAGAAACTTAAAAATGAATAAACAAACAACTAAGAAGTGCCTGAATGATATACTTAATGATTTCATTTAAGGTTAAACAAAAGGAAAAAAAACAAAACAACAAAAACCAAATAAACAAAAAAGATAAAATAGTAGTGGTAGGTTTCAAACAATGCATTTAAATAAAAGATATAGTTCCACTGAATTAGTTAATTACTTAACACATAATTAAATTGGAAAAGCTTTGTAAAAAGGCATAATATAGCAGATTTCATCAATAAAAGAAATTCATTTTGAAATTAGTGAGGAAGATGGCTTCAAAATATTCTATAATTACAGATTATATTTTTTAATTTTAGTCACTTGTCTGGTAAATGCACCACAATGCCTAGAAAGGAATGAGAAATTAGTAAGATCTAAAATCAATGCCCATATCTCTATGTTAAAATATTTGTTAAATTGTAAAGTAGCACATAGAAATGTAAAACTCTGACTCTATCATCTGGTCAACTGAATTCTTGTTCATCAACAGAGCCAAAATATGTCCAAAGTTAAGAATATTCCCATTTTGGTTACTTACAATTGGTTTTTAGACTGGTCAAAATGATAACTACATACAAACCTCGCACCTTAACTCTTTAGAAAGTTTGTATTGAAATGTATTGATAATTGTTGTTATTTTAAAACCCACTAACAAGTTAGATCCAAATCCAATTTATTTTAAATTACTATATAAAATTTAACTGTATTGTAGCCTTGCCTTTTATCTTTTATGCCAAAATATCAATAGATAATAGTTTGTTTTGTTCAAAGCAGAAGTATTCAAAATTAAATTTAAGATGGAAAACAGAGTGTTTAACTATTAAATCAAACTTTTAGCTATTTTATCACATGTAGAATTTGAGTGCTTAGCAGGCAAGTTAAGCATACAAAGAAATCAATGCTGGTTAGACAAAGAATACGTGCTTCGTAAATATAATCATCAACCTTAGGTAAATGAGCTGATTTCTTTAAAAAATTCACAAATAATTCAGAAGAAAACTTTGATTTAAAAAAGATATAGTGAAACTAATTAAAAATAATTAGTTTTTTTCAAATAGTAGTCTAAGTAATTTCTCTGGTTTTACCATCAGTATTTATACCAAATTGGAGGAGGACAGCTATAGCCTTTAATTCCTAATTGGCATTACATGTGGTGTTAAAACAGAATGAATGCAAGCCTTTCTCAGCATCAGGAACTTTGGATTCACTCTGTATTTAGGTTCTGTGATATTTTTATATTTACAAATTCTATTATCTTCGTCTACAAGCTAACCAACCAATAAGGAAGAGGTAGTCTGTGTAATGCAAGTGAACTAGTCTAGATGCAACCCAGTCAAGGTGTGCATATATATATTTTTTGTTTCTTTTAAAACTTTTCTTTTTCATACCTTAGTAGTGAAAAGTTATTTTATTAAATATATATGTTAGGAAGATGAACAAAAACTAAAAAAAGCACTAAAAATAAAATTATATAAGGTTACAGGTGAAACCAAAAATATTTAATACACTAATATAGAAAGTAAAAAAGTGATTTAAGGAATCTGGCTTTGATACATTAAACAGACTAAATAAAACTGAAGATTAACAAAAAAAGACCCTTTTTTCTTTCATTATAGCACTGTGATACTCAAGTATTTATGTTAACAGCCTCTATCAAATCATTTTAAAAGGAAGTGAATTTGATAAACAAAATAAATTCCAGCCACTGAAAAATATTAAAGTTATGCTAATATAAACAATATTTTATTTCTTTAGTAATAGCATTATTCAATGTTATGATGACTTTACTCAGGTTAGGAGACCAGCATGTATAAATCTGGAGAATGTTCTTTAGTACTGACCAATCAGGAAATCATCTCTCAAATTGTAACCAGTCTTTACAAATATAAATGGATCAGAACCAGAAATAATTCTTACTTCTTCAACTGATATCCTGAAGAAAATGGTGATGTATGGGAAAGGTGTTAGAAAATAGCTTCTTCTCTTTTTTATTTTTTACAAAAATAAGAGAAATTAAAAAATAATTATATGAAGTGAAAAAAATTAGTATTGAAAAATATTCACCTATTGCACATCAACATATAAAGATCTAATACTACTGAACAAATGAAACAGAATATACTACTGTATTATGCATTCTGGTATCCTACATAATCCAAAGGGACAAATTTCACTAATTTTGCCAAATTAAAGACATATCTAATTTTGGGGGGCTGAATTTTGAGCTAATAAACAGTCTTGTAACAGCCAGAAGTGTTCTGATAAACCAAGAGGGATGCATGATTATTAAAGATTTTAGGTTTTTCCGCAACCTTCTGTCAATTTACTGATAGCAATTTCCTGAGCCATTCCAGGCTGCAATTTTCTTCAAGTTGCTATACCACTTAAATAAACTGTCATGTAGTTTTCTGCTAGTAACAGCTCCAAAGTGCCAAACACATTCTTAAAGAGTTTGTTCAACAGGTATCTACCATTAGGTTGACCAGTTTCAGGCATAAAACAGACAGCAAACACAATGACATTTAGTCCATCCCCATACTATCTTCTATGGCTGATAACCTTTTTGTAGGATTCAGTTGCTTTCACCTCAGCCCTGTGGCCCTGTTCTCTGAATCTGAACATAATACTCACATCATCCAACTTCTTTTTCCTGTGTATTTGGTAATTGAACTTTCTTAATAACTTCAGTAGTTTTGGATTTTGGAAGATGATCTTCCTACTCATAATCATTACTGCTCTCTATGGGTGTCTAAGCCATCTAAGTCAACTTTCTCACTTTCATCCATATCTTCCGACAACATGGAGGCATTGCTGGGATCCAGGCTCAGACTAATGTCTGGAGCCATTAGTTTCTTACTTTTTTTCCATGAACTTCTAGTGAGCCAGGCTTGCTCTCTAGTCCAGTTATAGCTAATAAATCTGCTTCAATACTGTCATCTTCTGGTAAAGGTGATGGGAAATCTTCATCTTGTGATTCTTCCTTAAGTTCCACACCTACCATCCTCAGCTTGGACTCACGGTCGACTACAAACCCCTTATAATCCAGAGAGCCAGTGTCCCCGGAGGAAGCTTGGTCTTCCTGCCATCTTCTCCTCTGAAGGCTGGCGATGTGGGGCTGATGGCAGGTCACAGAAGGCAGCACGTAGTGGAGCCTGCTCCCCTAGCACAGCACTGGGGCCCGTTGTCTCCATCAGAGTGGCAACAGTAGTGGCAGTAATGCAACTGACCTGGATTCAGAGCTCTTTCATATTTTTAATATTTCTCCACTTTACAAGTTCTTCTTTTGGGCGTTCCTTTAGCTTTTCTTTACTTTTAGCTCTTGAAAATTATTACGTGAGTTTTGCATACCCCAAAAAGAGTTACAGTCTGATCCTGACAGTTTTTGTTTTTCCCCATAACTCATTGAACAGTCTGGGGATAGTGCCCAACTTTAATTCCTCTGTGTCCAATTGGTGCATCATTCTGTACAAAATACAACCACCTGGATAGTAGGCAGAAAGCCCCTGCATTCATTACTAATATGTTATTTCTATCCCCAAATTAGATATTCTATGTTATTAAGCTCAGTATTTCAGACTTCAGGTTTTTGTTTTGTTCTGTATTTTGTTGGTGTTTTTTTTTCTTTTTGATGTTTGCTCAGTACATTTTAAAAGCTGGTTCTATTCCATAGGAACTTAGAATTTGTTATCTGTCTTTTGTCTCCATTTAAAGACACTGAATACAATGATGACCAGGATGGAACTGCAGGTAGGACTCTGTGCTGCAAACATCAGTTCTGAATGAAGAAATAAGTGGACACTTAAGACTCTTTTACAAAGCTTGTCTGTTTGAACTGAGGATGTCTGTCTACTTACAGTACTATAGAAAAAAATATATAATCTTACAGAACTCAAGATTTAATGTCTCTTAAATTCCCTTACCAGGAGCTCATCAAGAAGTCTTTATTACTAGGTTCAAATTCCAGCAGAGCTCATGTGATGCAGTATCTCCCTCCAGGCCTTCCTGTTTCCTTTAGACCTGTGGTAATCAATCTCTATAGTCCTGCTTTACACAGTTCCTCAGGCCATGTGGTATGGAATATAAATGATGGCCCATTTCCACATGATGCTCATAAAATTATAACTACAATGTGACTGTGCATGTAGGTGGCTTACTCATTATTATGTAATCCTCGGATAACACAGAAACATGGCAGTGAGAGTATGTGTGAGATTGTACCTGTAACGTGGAAGTTCAATTTAAGTAATTTGGCTTATCAAAGTATTTTACAACAATAATAGGTGCATATAGCAAGACTTGGATCACAATTCACATTTCTTCTGCATCTTTAATTATTTCAACATCAATTTTAGTGATTCTTCAGGTTCCCCTCATTGTTCAGTATCCCTGACTCTGTAGATTTGTTGTTGTTGTTGTTCACATTGCTAGACGAAAATGACTACCCTTTGAACCTAAATCTTTTTTTTTTTTTAATATTTATTTATATTGTTTTTTGACAGAGAGAGAGAGAGAGAGATACAGAGACAGAAACGGAGAGCAAACTGAACTGGGGGAGCTCCCAGTTCAGCATATGGTTCCGCACGGGCCGGGGCTGGGATTCGATCCCTGGTCCCCAGCGCTGCAAAGTGAGCACTTAACCCACTGAGCCATCCCAACTTTCCCTGAACCTAAATCTTTTAAGGCATTGCTCAGGCTCTGAGGTCTCTAACTGACCTTAGTCCTTCTTGACTTTCAATTCAGTATCTACCAACCCTTCTACAAAGCTGCCTAAATTCATAACTTCTTACTCCCTTTGGATAGGAACTTCAATTTCTAAAACTTTCCCACTTTGCCAGTCTATGCATACTCTTCTGGGCCCTCTTTTTATCCTAGGTTGTACTCAATTTTTTTTTTTTTCTTTGCCTTTCCTGTGTCAGGAGTACTTTGTCCTTTTCTACTGTCCCTGTGCTCCCCTCCCCCCCCACACATTTTTATTTACTTGAAACATTCCTGTGACTGCATTTTAAACCTGATGGAGGCAGGTGTAGAGCAGGCATTTTGCTCATTCTTCCCTTCCTGTTCCATCAGGCACTTGACACTCAGAGTCCTTTCTCAGACCTGGACTTAGAATCTTCTTCTCCCAGAAAGTCTCCCCTTTCTGTATATTCATGTCATCTACATATCAGCTAAATCATAGTTCCAATAGTTTCAAATGTACTTAATGTTTTTTTATTCTAAATCAAAATAAATATCTTTAAGATACATATTGCATACTCGTAATCTGTAAGACAACTAGTTCTATAAGAAAATACACAAGTGAAGCAAATGTGAGAAGTGTGGTTTCATTACAACCTTACATGATAATCATCTAGTTACCTAATTGAATTACTCTATAATAGTTTTTTCTCTTCATATCTTTGCACCACTTCCATTTTGCAATAATACATCCTCTGAGTGTATTTATAATACAAACTCACATTCACAGAATCACTCTGCACAGAATCAGACTCTATTTCATCAAGTGGGTGTCCTCCCCTGAGTACACTGGCTGAATGACTTCCTTTTGAACAAGACTTGGAAAGACACCCTCTGATTATTTATAATAACCAGGGAATATTTATAACTCTAGATGTAGTAGCTATGATACTAATAGTTTGTAATCCTGCTAGTTATGTCAATTAAAGCAATGACATAATACTCATTTATAAACTGATGTAGTGATAATTGCAATTTAGTGTTACCAGGAAGGGGCGACAGCAAATATGTATAACTTCAGAAGTGTACGGTGAGAAGGAAGGGTGGGAGTTTTATGTCTAGATTAGGAAATGATACTTGTTCAGACTTTTTGTTTGTTTTGTTTTTGGTGGGCATCTCCAAAAAAAAAATGGCAGTATTAGTTATTTTGCTCTTAGCAGATCTAAAAAATTGACTCTGATCTTTGGAAGTTCAGGAGGATATCTACTTGAAATATGGTATAATGTACTGTAGAGTGCTACTAATTAATAACTTTCTTAAAAAAAGTTTTTAAATAGTTTGAAATATTTGAATAGACTATTTAGAAGATAAAAGGTATTTTCTGTTTAGAAGTTCTAACATTCTCAGAGATAGCGATATGAGGTGTCATTTTTTAAATCCAATTTATTTGTATCAGAATAATTGACAAATTAGGATTAGTCAGCAAAGAATGGAACAAAGATGAAGAGATTGGGTTTTAAAAAGTGTCCATAAGATAAATAAAAAGATGGTATGAAGACATAATAACGTAGATATGTAATCTTTCAATAATGAACCCAAATTTTTTTACTCAAGGCCAGTAAGAACCAAGATACTGAAATCTCTATTGGTTGCAAATAAGGAGTCACAATTTTACCATACATAACAGCAAAATAATGAAAAGCTATTCAGCAGAACATGAACTTACTTGAACCCTGTGGGAACATGCAAGATTTAGTTACATAAGACAGTTGATTTTTAAACTGTGTTTAGTTGAAACCATTTACTGATTTATTGAAATCAGAAAATTTTTATAGTGCCTGTGAGAATTTCTTTTTATTAGACAAGATTCTACTAATCATAATATTTAGACTTTTTAACTTGAATGATGCAGACATAAAGAATTCCAATAAATTATAAAACTATAAAAACAAATTTGGTTTGATTTCCAAATTTTTGTTATGAAAGCTATAATCACAGGATAAATGACAATATCCATAAACTGTTTGGGGAAAGAAAGATATTAAATCTCAAACAGAATTTATGGAAAGACCCATAATTCTTGCATTGGACAAACCTATTTCAAGCTCCTATTATAGACAAGGCTGCTTGACAAGTGATAGGTAAGATGCAAAGTTGAACAAGACATGGAGGCTGCATTCAAGACAGATACAGGTTTAAGTCTACAGCTAAAACATAAAAAAACTGGGTGACTAAAATGTAAAATGACAGTATTAACCAAGTATCTGTATAGATTTAATTTGTAAGTTGAAAGTAGCCTGAACTTATACACTACATCAGGAATTTAGATCCAGACAGAAACATACAGGATGACAGTATAGTTAAGACAACCTATAAGTTTTACATTCTTAGATTATATAACTTGGGAGATGGCTATGCAAGATTGAATGTTCTGCTACTATCCAAAATCATCTGTGAGTTAACCACCACATAACTTGAATTTAAAACAATTTTGGTGCATTCTAAATAACCTTAAAATGTTCAGAATGAAACTTGAACACACTGACCTGGAAAGAGGTTAGGTTAGAAAACTATCTGTTGTCAATTGGTGATGTTGTAAAGAGCTCTTGTGGGTTTCATCCTGGAAGTGGAGAGAAGTAACTGCATTGGTAAATGACCCAGAAAATCGCACCTGGGGCAATACAGCTGCCATGTGGAGGGAACAAATATGATGACAGAATTACCACAATCCAAGCCTAGTAAACCTTTTCACAATACTCTGTTTCTCCATCTGGGTTTATATGCCAGGTAGTGATTCTCTGGATTATCCTAAATCAGTGGGTAAATACAATATTCCATCCTAGAAAATTTATATTTTTGAAAATTTTCAGGAAAAAATATTTTTTTAATTAAAATAAACACTCAGATTCTTAGGAAAAGACATGTTTACACAAAATATAACATTTAATTTAAAAACCTCAAAGAAATGTTATGCTTGTGACCCTTTCCATATGCCTACTTGATGGCTGTGGGCATACAGGTCAATTGCCTCTGCTGCTAGAGGGACTTGTCTGAAAGCTTTGAGAAGCACTGATAGACTGCCTCCCTTTATCTTCACAATGAACTGGAGGTATTGATCTTGCAGTGTTGAAAAACAGAAGTTAAGCAATTTGTTGGGTTTCAGAGCTGGGAGTCCAGCTCTACTACCGCTCCATCTCTGACCTGCTTCCACCCTGGATTTTTAAAGGGACTTTCATCTTTATAACTTTACTTAAATATCATAACTATTTCTAGTTCATGAAAGGATAAGCCAAGGATTGGTTATGATGTGACCTGATCACAGAGGTAGGAAGTGTCAGAGCTAACATCAAACTCAGGGTTCTCGATTCCCAGGACAGGGACTTTTCTATGACACTGACAGTGATTGCAGCCACTTCAGCTCTGTTTGGAGACACAGATCCTTGTCAACTGATCAAACATAATTCTCCTGCTAGTAGTAACAATAATGAATATCACTGTGGTGCTTTACATTTTTCAAAGCTCTTTTTGTATACATATATTAGCTCATCCAGTTCTCCTAGTGACCCCTGTGATAAAAGAATTCTATTATTTGGTTTAAGAGATGGGAGGAGAAATTAACTTCTATTTAGCTTCTACTGGGCACAATACTAACCTCTCAATATAGGTAATTATTTTATATTCATAACCTCATCATACTGTAGTTAGGATGATCATTTATCAAGAAAACTCAGAAGAGTATATCGTTTGTATATCCAGAATCTCTAGTAAAACAAAAATCTAGTAAAATCAACTAAAGCTCTTTAATGTAATTATTAATTTCTTTGTTTTTTTTACTATATAATATGTGTTTTATAATAGTGACCAGTAAATTTTATTATTCTGCCTTGCTCAGTTCTCATGGATGTTCCTGAAACATCCTTACTAGTTCACCTCCTCTCAGGCCTTGCAGGACATCCCCTCTGGAGGGAGAAAGTTTTTCTGTTAGAATTACTTATGAGTAATTTGTTACTTGCCTCCCTCTCTTCTCCTTTCAGCATATCTTTCTAGAATATTTGAATATATCAGGATATTTATATTTCCAGGTGATTGTTGCTACAAATACATTTCTATTTGCTGTATTTCAGGCAATGGAACCAAGCAAAAGGAGATTGGCAGAGAGAACGGGGAAGGTGTTTGGGGATCTGACAATTCTTAGTGACTGAAAACTATAGCATGTAGATTATGAGTTGCTTACTCTTTGCATTCTCATGAGTTTGTCTGCCCTATGACCTGGTCATTAGCTGGACATCAGGTGATGGAGATTCTGACTAAAGATCATATGTATGAAGGACCAAAGTCCACTTCACTCCCTTAGCCTGTGTGGTCTTTCTGGGAAGAGGAAAATATTACTAAAAGAGACTGACTCAGAATATTCACATGTTAAATATATGAGCACTTTGATTCAACTAGAAAGAGACAATTTAAATTAGATAAAGATGGCTTCAGGGAAAATTATAATGCCTTAGATTCTCACTGACTGATTTCTAAGTTTGTAACAACATGTTGTTTGACATGTTTAGTAAAATAATTGATTTGACACATTCATAAACTCTGTGGGACACATGACACCTAAAATGCTAAGTTATTGAAGAATTAATTTCATTAATTAACAAACAATATTGCTGAGTGCCTTCTATGTGCATGGAACCTTTGTGGTGTAATGGTGATCTGAAAATGTATGATATGACTTCTGTTCTCTTCTGTTTCTAGTTCACTTGGACAACGACAAATGAATAAATATGCAACTAAATATTAAGTTGGTATGTTGTGACAAAAGTGTAGAATAGACAAGAAATGCCCTATGAGGTCTTTATATAGAGTGAAACTAGCTGCCACATAAAATAACTTAGTTCCTTTACTTCTCAGAATAATCTTACGAGGTAAGATCTATATTTCTTTTATGAAGGAGAGTGTTAAGGAATAGAAAAGTCTAGAAACATTCCCAGCATCATAGATTCAATAGTGATGGAGTGTGGATGCATAGGTAGGGAGGCTGGCCTAAAATCCATGCTGCTTACTCTTCTCCACTGCCTGTCTATGAGATGTAGCAGACATGGTGTAAGTCCACTTAAAATATTTAATTTATTGAAGTTTGTCCCAAGATAAGGTATAAAACTCATATTAAATAAAATGATAGTTTAATTTAGAAATATTGCTCTTTTTCTTTTCTTACTTTTCATGAAACAATGTATTTAAACTCTGTGTTTTTTAAGGATCCCGTACAGTTGTTTTTATTTTTTTCTCAGTGGAAATTTTTTTTGTTGTTGTTAAATTTATTTTATCATAAAAACACAGTTTTTAGAACAGATTGTTTTTAATTCCATCTAATTTATCCGAGTCAAAGCAGGTTTTGTTTTAAGATTTATTTTTATTGTTTTTGACGAGAGAGAGAGAGAGAGAGAGAGAGAGAGAGAGAGAGAGAGAGAGAGAGAGAGAGAGAGA
>PVKE010016518.1:17661-32026 GCA_004027555.1 Craseonycteris thonglongyai | reverse complement strand
TACATAAATAACAAGTGCTTGGAATATAATAAGTACCCACCACGTGGTAGCCACTTCTATTTTTATTATTGATTTTTCTGATTATTCCCTCTGTCTGCCTCACTCAGGTGTTCTCACTGGCATGATTCATTATTATTCTCCAATTTCATAAACCACATTTGGCTTTAATGAAATGATGCATATGTCCATCTGGAAAGTCAGTTAGAAAAATAAATATAATTCTACAGAATGACTAATAGTCCCTTGGGAGGAACAAAGCACTTGGCTGACTAAGGGTTTTTAGGTGGCACATAGAAATTTTGTCTGGGAGTGAGCAACCAATGCCTACTTTTTCATTAAAAATAATAGGAGAAATATATTAACATGTTCAGAGTGTATATATCCAGGGGTCCATTTCTGCAACTCCTTCACAGTAAACTTTATTACACTCAATTTATCTCCCTAGAAAGCCAACCCATTGTGGGATATGATAGACCTAAAGAATTGTTCCACTAGCTGACTCAACTTCGAAACTTTTCTAAGATGTATCATGAATTAGTTTTAACAGAATTTGCTTCATTGTGAAGAAGAAGAAAAAAAGGTCATTTCTTAGAAAACATAATTATTCTTGAATCTCTAGATTAAAAACAAACAAAAAGAGATTTTATCAGGGTGATCACTTCACAAAATATATAAATCTCTAGTCACTATGTTGTATACCTGAAACTAATATACTATATGTCAACTGTAATTGAAAAATAAATTTTAAAAAAGATGTAAATGGGATAAGGGTCTTTCAATTTAGTAGTGGAGCAAACCATTATATATTTCCCTTAGGGATTCCTATAGGGCAAATGCTTTCATATTAGCAGTGGTCTGACCCCAGGGGACCAGAGAAAAAGTTTTTGAGATAAAAAGTGGTTCTATGAAAAAAAGATTTGGAGATTAAGAAGTTCTATAATAGAAAATTAAGTTTTAGAGATCCTAATAAATATATTCATGAACAGTTCAATTTGTTTTGGAATTCTGTTGTTTAAAAATTTTTTATTTTATAATTAAATTTAAATCATGTATAAAAAGTTACCATGCACATGAAAAAGCAAGTTTAGCTTTTTACTAAAAAAAATATTTTTCAAGTTTAGAAGAAATCTTTCAAACCAAATATTTTTTTGAGGCTTCATTATGCATGGGGTTTGAGTAGAACATTATTATTTTAACTAATTCATCATTGTCACATCCACAAATAACCTGTGGTCTTTTCTTAATACCTTTCCCATTCACTCTAAGTACTTTAATTGCCAAACCAACATTCTAAAGGCAAGTCATATTTAAGTCCTTTGACATACAGCTTCTAATAAGCTATAGCCCAGTGTCTTAAAAACATCTGAATTTTGCTACTGTGGATTTTCTAATGAAAAGCTAAACTTTTCAATTAAATGAATTAATTTTCAGATTTAATCCATATTCAAGACTCCCAAAAGCCACAGGTAGATTCATCGTTGGTTAGAATAAGGGGAAATAAGATTGCTCAAGAAATGTGGGTAAGACTGAAACTGCAGGCAGGGAGAGATTTGGCCCTGGGTATCTGAGAATAGCGCAGTTGTGTCAGGGATCATCAACTTTGACATTAGTACATGCTTTCTCCAGAAGGTGGTGCTTGTCAGTCACTCTGGAGGGTGAAGAGGAAGGACTAAAATATTTCCTGATTCTTTAAGAGTTTCCTTGACCAAAAATAAATAAATAAATAAAGCTGATGACTACAGAAGTGTTGCTGGTATGGCAACAAGACATAATGTTTTAGCGTATTCACAACTCCCACAACATAGGCACCGAGAGAGCTTGTGCTGAGGGAATGGTTAGGATATTCAAGTCCTTCCGCATTATGCAAGAGCAAATTCAAGGAATCATAAAATTTTAAACTGAACAAGTCTTTAAAGGTCATCTGTTCTTAAGAAAACCATGAGGGGTGTGTGGATTCTTTTGAGTTTGAAGTTATTATATTACATTATTATGAAGTGGTTTATAAACTTTTTGTGTATTTATCTAGGTGGGGGAGGGGTGATGATAGCTTTCATTATATCCCAAAGGTGTCCAAAAATAAATAAGATTAAGTACCACTCATTTTGTAAAGGCGGAAGCTGAATCACAACATGGTTAATAGATCTCTTTGTACTTTTTTCAGAATGGCGGTGGCCGAGCAAGACGTGCAACCCTGTCTTCCTGAGGAATGTTACCACTCCAAAAACTTCCAATGAAATTTTTTCGTTTTTAAGAAATAGATGTGGCTACAAGATACTCTGCTAAGTTTGTTTTGGTATCAAATCAAAAGAACTGTAAGGTTGGTTAAATATTGAAATCTATGACCATTATTCTAACCATTAAAAACAAAAAACAAAAAACTTATTTGCCCAAATGTTTCCGTTTTGATTGATTATGTTGGCATTATGCAGACATAGCCCAAATAATGGCACACTCCCATGACCATCATTCTGTACATATTCTGGAATCTCCCCCATTACCAATAAAACTATTCAGCACAAGTATGTGGCATAAAAGAGAGAAAAATGGGAAACATATGTCTGAGTTCTCCATGTGAAATCTATAGCCATGAAGGGAATGCTTTGCATTATGTGGCCTAGGCATGAAGTTAGTTAGCAACCCTGGGACTCAGCTAAGTGAAAAAAAGAGCAAGGTTGGAAGCAATATTTTCAAAGGAGGCAGAATTATACTATTTTCTAAACCAAAACAACCCAGAGGCACAACTAGCGAGAAAACATCTATTATAGATGACAAAAGAAATACAAAGTGTTCAACTCCTATGGTATGATGTGGGTAGGCTGGTAAAAAAGTAAATATTCTGAGAAAAACCTACAAACTAATCATTGTTACAAAGTAACTTGAATCATGTGGCCCAAACCCAAATGAACCAAACAATATCAACACCTAAGATCCCAAATGAATATCATAGAATAACAATTATTAGCTTGAATAGGGTTCACATCCTCCCCCACCTCTGTTTGAACATTTTCCTTCTCTTACCGCAGAGAAAGGCTAGAAGCCAATTTTTCATGAGAAAACGAAGTAAAAAGAAAGCTAAATTCTCTGTTGTGGCTTCATGGAGCAGGAGCCTGGGAGTGTGGGCTTACACAACCCTACAGGCTTCGGGCTGTGGAAGTTCAAGATGGCAGGGGCAGGTGGCAAGGAGGAGAAAATGGTGTGCGGGGAAAGGAGAAAGACACTTGGGGGCTGGGGCTAGAAAACAGGAAATGAAAACGTTTAATAGCGTTGCTAAGAGCCAAGTGGGACAACCCAGAAAGAAACACAGTAATACTTGACAATTCTAGTTTGGGGGATGTTCCCCTAAATGTGACACTTGAGGGGAGGCAAGGGCAGAAGGTAACCAGAGCTTTATGAAAGGCTTGACATAAGTAAAAAAGAAGTGAAGAAGTATTGTCTAAAACCAATGTCCAGGTAGTCTACATTTATGACAAGGATACCCCGTGAGTGACCTAATTTTCACAATGGGTCACTTCACATTCAGTGTAATCAGTATATTTGTCTCTGCACTTACCACACAGTCCAGTAGAACCACATGAGGTTGTTGGCGATAAGAGTGGGGATGGGAAGAAAGTGAAGGGTGGAAGACAAAAGCCACATGTACCACCACTTCTTATATCAAGGTCAATTGCAAGTTTCAGTGCTTGGTAATATCAGAAAGTATAGTAAGTCCTTCCTCTAATTGTGATGGCTGTTATCTATACTAGGCAGTTCTGAAAACAAACTGGCCTTATAATTCCTGGTTGTGAAGGTGTAGGGCACAGCAGGTTACAGCGAGTGTCAGGGCCCTGAAACAGGCTCAATCCTCCTCTAAGTAGGTAGAAACTTTGGATGTTCTGTTTCCTTCTTTCTCCCAGGTCCTGAAAATGTTTGCTTCGGTGACTTGGATGCCAGGGAAGGCTTTGAATCAGGGATTGCCACGTATAATCTTCCAATTGTGATTCAGTGGAAACAGCTAGGAAAGAACTTTATTGCAGAATAATTATATCAGCTTGTCATTTAGTGAAAGAGGTCTCCAGGATTGTGTGGCCAGCTGTCCAGAAAATATTCTTCCTTTGGGGCATTCATACCTATATGATAGAAATGGGTTTTAATTACTTGCTATTTTACCATAAAGCTATTAAGCCATATTGTGTGTGAGGGGGCATGTGTCATTTACTCACTGCTCACAAACCGGCATCTGCGGGACTCAGGTTAAATAAATCCCACCTAGGTTTGCTTGTATGTGTTTCCATTGTGATCAATATTCTGGAGCTGCCAAATTAGGAATCTAGTTCATTGAGGATTAAGTTAATAGTCACATTTCCTGACTGTCAGATACCATTTTTCTCTTCAAAATTTACACTAGGCTGTCCCAATCTAGGCCAGTTGTTCTTTTCTTTATTAAAGTAAGATAAAATTGTCATATGACACTGTATTAGTTTCATGTGCACAGCATAATGATTCAATATTTGTATATATTGTGGGATGATGGCCACAATAAGTCCAGTTAACATCCATCACCACAAAGGAATAATATTTTACTTCTGATGAAAAACTTTAAGAACTACTGTCTTGACAACTTTCAGATTTACAACTTTCAGTTGTCTTAACAACTTACAGTATTATTAACTATATTCACCATGCTGTACCTTATATATCCCCAGGATTGACTTATTTGTAACTGAAAAGTTTGTATTTTTTACCTCTTTCACTCATTTCACACATCTCCCTGCTTCTGGGAATCACCAATCTGTGTTCTTTATCTATAAGTTTGGGTTTTGTTATTTGTTTGTTTGTTTGTTTTTAGATTTTTACGTCTAAGTGGGATCATATGATATTTGTCTTTCTCTGTCTAACTTATTTTATATAGCATAATGCCCTTGTTGTAGCAAATGGCACAATTTTCCTCTTTATATGGATGAATAATAAACACTCCATTATATATATGTAGGTATGTGTGTATAAACATTAGACTTAGGAAATTCTGAATTAAAATATGAACTTCAATCTAAACATGTATCCTTAAGGAAGTTACTGAGTCTCTTTAACTTGAATTTCCTTATGTGCACACTGAAACTAATAAAGAGCATAGTAACCTTATGGGGTGGTTAATGAAATAAAAATTAGTCAATGACATAAAGAGTTTAGAATTTGAAGCATAGTAAGTACTACACAGCAAAGGGTAGTTATTAGAAATATCAGTTGTAGCTTCAAGTAAATATTTGCTGTAAGTTGAAGGTGTGGTCACCCGGTCACAGATGAAGCGTATGAAGGCATCATGTTGTGGGGACACTCCCCTGTTCTGTCCCTTGTGAGCAACAGAACCACAACCACAATGGTCAGGTGGCTTCCTCTGATTTCAGATACCTATCTATAATAATGTCTGGCATGCTCCTTAAATGACGACTTTATGTAGATAACAATTATTAACTGAAAACGACTGGATCCACCCAATGGAATGAAAATTATATACCGGTCGTGACACGTTTAACTCAAATATGTTAAGACACAATAAGCATGGGGTTATGATATTAATGTCTATTTTCTCCTGATTACAGAATCTGTAGAGTTGATTCCCTTTATTTTCAATTATTTAAAAAAAATATTTATTTTTTTCTTTAAATGTTTCAGAACTTTAAAAAGTTTTTTATTATAAAACAAATGTGCCTTGTTTAAAAAAGTATGAATCTACAATTATCTCAAAATAATTAAAAACTAAATTAAAAAAATTCAAAAGTATAAAATTTTATAAAAGAAACAATGCAATCCATGTGAACCTTTTCCCCTACTCTCTATTATCCACTCCAGAGAAGTAGATACTATAAAGAATGTATGCAGTTCTGCACACTTCCCACACATATACAAACATGCATATGTATGGGTATATGTGGGTTTTTTTATGCATATACAGTCCCATGACTTACATGCTATTCTATGACTCGCTGTTTCCATTAGCATATATTTTGGGCAGATTTCCACATCAGTACATTCAGATTTTCTAAATATTTAACCAGTGTATAATTTGGATTGCTTCATTATGAGCAAGACTGTGTAATTTTAATATGTTTTTGGTGTCTTATAGTTCTTTCCATTTGGACTGCATCATTATATCCATTGTCTAACTTCCTATTGGGTAATTTGTCTTCTTTGTATTTATGCATAAAACCTTTTTGTTTATTAAATTAACTCTTTAATAGTCATGTCTGTGGTAACCATATTTTCCCAGGTTATTATATTATTATTTTACTTTATATATAATGTTGTATGCTAAACATAAATGCTTGAACATTTTAGTAGACAAACTTATCTCGGTTTTTAGCTTATTATTTATGCGTTTCTTGTCATGCTAAGAAATGTCTTCCCTAGTTCAAGATTACCAAAGAGCTCGTTTTTCCCCTCAGATATTTTAAACTTTTAAAACACATTCAAACTCTAACTTTCTGGAATTTTATATGAAGTAAGGAGCAAGTATTTATTTTGTTCAACTGCTTACATATTTGAACAAACATTTCCTAAGTAGTGTATCTCTTTCTAACTATTTTGAAAATCCATTTTAACATATATGAAAATTTCTGTTTTTTTCATGAACATATTTCTGGGTGTTCCATTCCCTTTTATTGATCTTCCTGTTTATTCTTGTACCATTGTTTTAAACAGTATCACTTTTGAAATATTTGAACATTTTGCATATTATTCTCACACTTGTTCATTTCTTTCATATTTTCCTCACTTTTCATGAGTTTGTTCTTTTAAATAAATTTTAAAATAAGTTTTGTAAAAATATTGATTTTTACAGATATTAAAAATAATGTCAACATTATTTGAGGGTGAATTTGCATCTTTATAATGCTGAGTAATTTTTTTTCTGAAAACAAGTGTATGCTTTTCTATTTTCTCAAGACATATATTATGTTACTTAGTAAAATATAAATATTTCCCTTCATATATATCCTGTGCATTTCTTGTTAACATTTTGACAGTTTAATATTTTGCTATGATTTATATATATATTTTTCTTTATTTTTGACAGAGAGAGAGAGAAAGAGAACTGAACTGGGGGAGCTCCCAGTTCAGCATATGGTTCTGCGCGGGCCGGGCCGGGATTCGATCCCTGGCGCTGCAAAGTGAGCGCTTAACCCACTGAGCCATCCCGGCTTCCCCTTGCTATGATTTAAATGGGATCTAATATGTAATTTTATTTCTTGTTTTTTCTTTTCTTTTTTATAAAGAATAATTTTTTTAACTGCCACTGTGAGTGATTTTTCATCTTTTCTCTAACATTTTCTCATCCTTTTTTGAGAGATAAGACCATATTATTTGATAGAATCTCGGAGGTAGGTGTATAGGTATTTATTGCACAAGTCTCAATTTTTCAGTATGCTTGAACATTTTCTGTGTATTTAAATTTTTTCATAATAGGCTGTGAGGGTGAAATAATTTTATCTGACTGCAGTAGCCCAAGCTTTGAATATTTTCCTATGATTCACTCGTTATATAGAGACACGAGATATCATTCATCTCAGGTCTAATTTGGAAAAATACATATTAGCTTGCTGATTATTTTTGCTATTGAATGCATTTTCTTATTTCTTCGTTTTCAAATTTCTTTCCTGCTTTTTAAAATTAGAGTGGTAACTAATTAATCTTAGGGCTTATTTTATAATTTTCTGTATTGAGAAAAATTTTAGAAAACAATCACTATGGATTTAACTGATTTTGACATAATTCATTATTTGTGTTATTAATTATTATTATCACTTGCAAGCACACACTGCACAAAGTCTCTGCCCTAGGGAGCATATCGGAGCTCACATTCAATTATTAGCTTGAAATTCCATGGTATTCCAGGTAACAACAAAACCTATGGAGCCTAGAAATAATTAAAGTATGTAATTAATATTATCAGTTAATGTTACCATACATAATCTTAAATTAGCCAAATAAATAATTATTAAAATCTCCAAGATTATTAAAATTTGCTAACATCTGTTGGGACAATTAAGCAATAACCTCAAGTCTTATCATTTACACACTATTAATTTTATTACTTTTATGCTTCAATGTTTAAATAGAATAAAATGATTAACTGTGGTTAAGTTTCTATGTAAAAATAAGTATACCAATGCTTTGTTTATAAAGCAAATCATTTATTCTATTTTGCTACACATTTGACTGACAGATTTATAGAGCAAGTATTTTACTATATGAGTAGTTTATATTTTAGGCAAACACACACATGGACTTATAATAATGAACTTCTTAAGAAGTTTTTTTTTTCACATGTACATAAACTGCCTATCACTAGAGATAATTTTACTAAAATGACATATGTACTTCAGTTCATTGATATACAAGGGCTATCCAGGAAAAAATCCATCCATTATCAATACACCGAGAAGGGTTACATGGCTGGGTATTTTCCAGACAGCCCTCATACTTCTAAGCTTTCTTTAACTGCATGATGGGAATGTCTTTCCCATTAGATGTAAGTTTTCATAGGACATAAACATGTTCTTAGTTTTTCATTTACACTTCCACAAACCAACAAGGGTGATGCTTTGGTCATAGAGGATTCTCAATAACTGATTGCCTCAATGACAGAGCTTCTAGGAAAAGTAGGTTTTTCTTATTACAAGCACTTTGTGCCCTTCCTATTTTTAGCATTGGTCATGCAGAGGCTAGGGCAGAATTCTAATAAGACCTTATTTTTTTTTGGACATCTGCCACATGATGACTTAAGGAGAGAGCAAGTGCTACATTGAGTCTGATTGGGTCTATTCATCCTAGATTGTGTCCATGAACATGAACTTTAATTTATCACTGCACTAGCCTCACAGCATAGAATAGATTCTTAAACAGTATAGCTAGATACTCAAGTATTACTTGTTAAATTATGTAAATGATGGAGACTTCAAGAAGAGTTGTTTTTAAGTTACAATAACCAAAATGAAGAACAAGAGTCAAACAACCCCTAGCTGCACACCATCCATTCATAAAATTATCTGAACTCTCTCCCTTCTGTGGTACAGATGCCTCTAGGAAGTGCCTTTGAGCTGCTCTACAGTGTAGGGGAAAAGCAAGGAAGGACCTGTGCCTCAACTAAAGCTAGGAACTAGAAGAGTGATGTCTGTCAAATTTTCGTACGATCCTATGTCTTTGTTCCCTACATACCAATTTCTCTTGTCCACTTTGCTTAGTCTCATTTCATGTTGGTAGTCTCTTCTGACAATACCAGCTTTAAGTGCATTCGCTCATTGACTGGCTATTCCTTTGACTTCCACCTTTGCTTTCAGAGTCATTTGATTTTTGCAGTTGTAGCCCTGGGACTGGCTTCTTTTCTGGTCGCCGTGGTCATCACGGAAGCCAGCCTCTTAGCTAGTATGCACTTAAAAGTTGTAAGTCATGGCCAGTTTAAAGACTGTCTATTGCTCTAGAGTCCTGGAATTTGGTTATAGTCATGCACCTGGCCCAATATTTTCAGAGAGACAGATTTCTGAACTGTTCACACTCTGTTATCCCAACTCTTCTGTCAATTTCCTCTGAATCCAGTACATAATTCTAAAGTCCAACGACGGGAGCTCCATGCACTACTCTGTTCCAAGGCACTAAATCATTTTACAGAAATGTACAGTGTTTTCTGATGATACCCAGCATTTTGCTAATCTTTTGGGCTTCAGTAGCCCTGTGAGCTGGTATCTTCAAACAACAGTCTGCTATGCCTGAGAGATCTTTTTCTTGGCATGTTAGTATTTGGAAAGCTATACTTTTCCTTCAAAAATTGTGAGAATATTTCTTGGTTTTGGACCAGCTTTTGTCAACTTATGAGATATTCAAGCTGCTGCCGCTTTTTATATATAAGAAAGAATTTGATCATATATATTGGGTTAGTGTTTCACATAGATTGGCTGAATTTTCCACTTTTAGCCTGCCAGATGCACCTACAGAAAGATGAACAGCATTCACATTTTTCTGTGTCTTATTGTCTTAACCTATAATGGTTGTTTTAGAAATAAAGTTGATATTTCTTGTATTTTTGTTATTTTATAATATTTAAAATTTGATTTTGGATAGAACACTTGACCATCGTAGATTATGTGGAAACATTATTAAAGGATGTAGAGCAGGCTTGTCCAACTTGTGGCCCTTTGGGCCACAGTGTAGCCCAAGATGGCTTTGAATGCGATCAAACAGAAATTGATAAACTTTCTTAAAACATTATGAGATTGTTTTTTGCAATTTATTTTTCTTTTAGCTCATCAGCTATCGTTAGCGTTAGTGTATTTTATGTGTGGCCCAAGACAATTCTTCTTCTTCCAATGTGGCTCATGGAAGTCAAAAGATTGGACACCCTGATGTAGGGTCTACTGCTAATTGTCCAACCTATAGCAATTCTCCTCTTCCTCCTTGGTGCTATAACCATCGAACCCCCCCACTCTGCCCCCCAAAGTGGCAATGTGCCTGGCTCTCAGAGATCAATTATAACTTACCTATGCCAATTATATTATCCGACGCCCAAGGAAGGACACATGACTCAGTGTGGGCCAATGTGATATAAGGGCCGATAGGCTTTTGGGAAATATTTTCTTCCTTGATGAAAAGATAGGGCTTCATGAAGAGTAGGGCTGCGTGTTCCCTTCCATTCGGCTTTGGACATTGTCATGTGAGAATATGATGCTTGGAGCTGTTGCAACCACTTTGCTCTATGAGAGACAGGCCAAGAGAATTCAGAAACACTGATTTGAACTCCTCAATCAACCACTTGAATAACACGTCTTTAGACATCTATGATGATAAAATATTACTATTTAAGCCATATTAATTGTAAAGTCTGTTTCTTTCAGTTGAAATAATTATATCCAAACCAAACTGTAAGAGAAATAAAAACTCTGCATATTTCTAACCAGATATAATTAAAAGTATTTGCCTCATTTTCTTTCAAACATTTTTCTCTGCATGTATATAAATACAAGGGTTGTCGGAAAGTATCTAGCCACGTAAATGTTCTCATTATAATGACAATAGCTGGATCTTTTCTGGAAGCCCTCATATATCTATTAAAATTTCTATTTTTATAAAATTATAATTATATTGATATATAATTTTATATTTTTTATTTACTTATATTATGTTTTAGAATTTTATTGCATTATATTTGAAACCATGACTTATAATATGAATTGCTATAATTAATTTACATGTTCTTAGACAGAACATATCTTTTCTAATTTTGTGTAATATTTGAGACAGAAAATTTTGTTGCCTAAAAGCTATTATGCTGCTTTCAGGGCTAAGAATAGACACTCAGTAATTGTTAAGGGGGAAAAAAACCCAAAAAACTTTTAAGGGAGATTAAAATAGACCTCTCATTTGAAAACTAATAATTATATAGGGAAATCAGATGAAACACAACTTAAGAAGTGTGACATTTTCAAAATATAGCTGTGAATAGCTTTAAGGATCCGAAAAGAGGAAAGCTAGAGTTAACTTTTGCGGGTAGAAACAGGTAATCATTTAGAAGTTTGTTTCCTTTAAGGTATAATCTATACAAACACTCACTCTGCCATTCTGGCTTCAGGGTCTAAAGTGATTTCAGCTCTGTTTCCAAAGCAAACAGGGCACATAAAGAGTTTCTGATAGGACACGTGGGGCATGAAGTTCCTTACCTTTTCTGGAATTGTGGTCTGGAGAGTACTCAACACTAATTGAAATTTCTCCAAAATATTTCTGGCGTGACTTCTCCCATATAAAGCAGGAAAAAATGTAACAAGGGAGGAAAGTTCTCCAGCCCATGGGCTGCGTGTGCAGACGCTCCCAAACTTGTGCCATCTATACTTGACTGACGTAGGAGCACAAACATGCTGCAACCAGGTTGCCTTTGGCAGGCGTGTCCAACCTGCAGCCCAAGACTGCTTTGAGTATGGCACATCATAAATTCTTAAAACATGTTATTCTTTTGCGACCTTCATTTTTTAGCTCTTCAGCTATTGTTAGTGTTATTGTGTTTTATGTGTAAGAGCAAAAGGTTAGACACTGCTTGGTTAAGGTTTGTCTTATAAGCATAATAGACCTACAGAGATAACATGAGCTCTTTGCCTGGCTCCCTTCTGCCCTGGATTACATATACTGACTTATTAATGCACACAATAACTCTATAGAGGCATGGCTCACTACCATCTCTATTTTACAGATGAAGGAATGGAGGTATAGACAGGATAAGCTGAAAGTGGCATCACTGGTACGCAGTGAAGCTGTGATTCTAAGTACGGAGTCCATATTCTTAACAATTAGGACAAAGATCCCCAAATGTTTTACCATGTGTAAGACTTTGGCCAAATCACCTCCCCTTTCTGCGCCTCATTTTTCTAATCTATACAGTAAGAGCAATAGTATCTCTCTTAGCATATTGTGGTAGGGTTAAAACAGTGTGTGTCAAAATACTCTTTACATAGCAAAGCACTATATGGCTCTATTATGAAGATAGTGAGTATAGGTTTATATTCTAGGAGTGCTAACATCTTTCTATATTAGAATACCATACCAGGAGGCTATGGTAATAACTACAAGTTTTTTTGTTTGTTTGTTTGTTTTCGTTTTTTTGCAAGTGTTCAACCACTGAGCTATACTTTCATCCCCTATAGAAGTAATTCTCTGTCTTTCTCTTTTTTTTTTTCACATGCATGTAGAAGCAAGTCTCATAATACAGGTTTTCTCCATAGATAACTTCCTCATCCTGGGATTCAGCTCTGAAATTATAACCCCTGTCACCCACTTTCTTTATTTTTTAAATTTATTTGTTTGTTTATTTTTACATTTATTTATTTTTACATTTAATGCCCCCTCCCCATGCCCTCCCCCCTCCCTCCCCCACCCCACCCCCACCCCCTGGAAACCACCAAACCACTGACTGTGTCCATGAGTCTTTGTTTCTTTGTTCCTTTCAGTTTATATTCCACCTATGAGTGAGGTCATGTGTTTCTTGATTCTTTCAGTCTGACTTACTTCAGTTAATAAGATGTTTTCAAGGTCCATCCATGTTGTCACAAATGACTGCATTTCATCTTTTCTTATTGCTGAGTAGTATTCCATTGTGTAAATGTACCACAACTTCTTTATCCACTCATCTGTTAAAGGACACTTTGGTTGTTTCCATGACTTGGCCACCATGAAAAGTCTTTGTGAATTAAGGTTTTCAGGTTTTTTGGGTAGATGCCCAGTAGAGGGATGGCTGGGTCATATGGCAATTCCATTCCTAATTTTTTGAGGAATCTCCATACAGCCTTTCATAGTGGTTGTACCAGTTTACATTCCCACCAGCAGTGTATGAGGGTTTCTTTTTGTCCACAGCCTCTCCAGCACTTGTTATCCCTTGTCTTGTTGATGATAGCCATTCTAACAGGTGTGAGGTGGTATCTCATTGTGGTTTTTATTTGCATCTCCCTAATTGCTAGTAAAATGGAGCATTTTTTCATGTGTCTGTTGGCTGTTTGTATGTCTTCAGGAGAGAAGTGTTTATTTAGGTCTTCTGCCCATTTTTTAATTGGATCGCAGTTCAAAAACTAGAAGTTTTTAAAGGGAGAAATGATTTTTAAGGTTTCTTAATTTATAATTTATATGCAAATCCCACACAACAGTTTCACCTGTCTATGATCATTTTAAATTTGGGTTGATTAAATAAACACTTTTAATACACTATATCTTCAATCTAACTCTGTTCATTTAAGTACGTGATCTTTTTTTTAAATTTATTTAAGTATAATTGGTATACAATCTTATATTGCTTATAGGGGTACAATATAGTGATTGGACATTTTTAAACCTTACAAGGTGATTAACCCAATAATTCTAGTAATTATTTGTCACCACATAAACTTATCACAACATTATTGACTATATTGCCCTTCCCCTTTTCACCCATCCCCCCATCCCCTAACTTCTGGTAATCATCCTTTTGGCTTCTGTTACTGTAAATGTGTTTTAGTTTTGTTTGCTTTGTTTTGTGTTTAGATTTTATATATAAGTGAAACCATATGATATTTGTCTTTCTGCCTGACTTATTTCACTTAGCATAATACCCTCTAGATCCATCCATGTTGTTGCAAATTCCTGATCAGTTTGATGGTGGCCTATAAACTTTTGAATCCTTTGAACATATTTATTTTTTTTATATCTTTTTATATTTATAGAGAGTAATTATTTTATCTTCAGTGCATATTTATTTCTATTTTACTTTTGACAGATAGAGAGAGAGACAGAGACAGAGACAGCTAGAGAACCGAACTGTGGGAACTCCCCAGTTCAGCATGTGGGTCCTGCCTGGGCCGGAGCCGGGATTCGATCCTCGGTCCTC
>PVKE010016518.1:0-17561 GCA_004027555.1 Craseonycteris thonglongyai | reverse complement strand
CATATTTTTAAACAAAAAGTAGACACATATCATACTACTTCAAACTTACTCATCATTATAGCTTATTAAAAATTAAAGCCCATAAAAGTTAGTTTCCCTAACCATCTACTCATATGCAGCCCCCATCCCTAAAATGAAAACATGATTTTGTTACTAGATTATGTAAAGATTCCCCTTAACAAAATAATAGAGGCCAGATAGTAATATTTTGGTGCTTTCCAAAAAAAAGCATCATAGAAAAATATTTTTATCTGATTTCATGGGTTATTGCAAATGCTGGTTTAAGATGTCACTTATTGTTCTATGGTTTCCTGTTTCCCTTAATGCAATATTCTCTGTTCTTGGTATGAAGACTGTTATGCTTCTTCTGTAAACTTTGTCTTTTAAAGTTTTTTCTCTCTTTTGCTTCGGCTACTAGTAAGTTCAAAGACAAATTTGGCAAACATACAAGGTTTTATGGTTTCTGCTTTATATGCTAACATAGCTACTGATTCTAGTTAACTCTTTGCCCCTTGTTTTTCCTTTGCCTCATTTTATTCTTACCAATATTAATATTATTTTACTTGCATATTTGATGCATTGTTTTAAATTACAACAAACCTTTTCTAGAACAAAACATGGAATAAGTAAATGTTACTTATAACATATTTAATAGAATATTCAAATAAATGAAAAGGCACTCAACCTGATTTTCTTATCAGTACAGATCCTGACACCCCCCCCCCCGCCTCCCAAAAAAGAAAAAAAGGATGACACATGGAAGAGGGAGTGAACACCCAAGTTTACTTTTTTCTTGCCTTTTGATCTCCTGCCAGCAGTCAACCAGAAAGATCGAGGGCAAGGCAGCCCACTGATTCAGTGCATATGGATTAGCCTCTCTCAAGGGAGCAGATACTAGAGTGGACAAGGATGGTAAGTGGCTCTGTAGGTACAAATGGAAGCCCTCCAGCCTATCTAGCAATGGGCAGTAATAAAAATTAAATTATGCAAAAATAGATGAATCTATATTCTAGAGGGAATAACATACGGCACCTACTGTTCTCATAGGTCAGTATATCACAAAGAAACATTCAAAAATCCATAATTGTCTAATATTATAAAAATCTAATAAGATTCAACACTGAAGACATATAAGTACACATAAAAATAAATTTTGAAATCACAGCATATTCTTAAGATAGAAAGTTTTAAAATAGGAATTGTATACTTACTGTACAAGGTATGACCACTTCTACCTACACAAAAATTAAATAGACAATTTGGTGATGAAATCCAGGGACTTTATGTATTGTTTTTGTCCTATTATAGCACATGTTTAGAATAATAATTGTAGATATAGCAAAACAAAAATGGAATTTGCAGTAATGAAATTAAGCACATAAAACATTAGGAGACTGATTTCAGAAATTTGGGTGTGGATATTTAAAGTCTTAAAGAGTTACTTTTGTAAGCCACCATGTTATGTGAAAATAAGAAACTAATAAGAAGGATGAAAACATACGGAATAATATTTTTATATGTTTTGTATTCCCTGTTCAACATTCCCCTTCCCCAGCCTACATAGTTATTAATATAATTATTATACGTTTTCTTTGCTTTAGCCTAGAAATAAAACAAATGCATTTTCCTCAAACAAAAAGAAAAGAAGGAAGAAAAAAATAAATGAAAAAGAAAAGAATGCTGGCTACTTTGACGAGTCAGGATGAATTTAAGTGATTGGAATAGCTTGAACTGGGTGTACTCAGCAATATAACTAACCCCTCGCTGTTATGTTACTAAAATATTTACCATTGTCATGGACTTTGATGATTACTGGGGAGTATTTGTGGATTTTAAATTGATTTTGCCACTTGTGCCTGTTTCTACTGTCTGGCTCATTTATATTTAAACAGTTATCAGTGAGTTAAACAATAAATTTTGCTTGATTTGAAAAATTGCACTGTTGTTCTTTTCATCAGTTACTTTGTGAATTCAATCAGATTTTAAATGCTCTTTAATAGCAACTAAGTCTACTGAGTATTGACTTTAATTAATTTGCTGTCTCCATCTCTGAAAAGCAATCAACAATTAAGCCAAATTTATCCTCTTTTGGGGTGTCAGCTGCTTGAAATGCAATCTTCTTTCTTGGTATATCTTCAAATCTCTGTTAATATAATAGCTTAAACTCATGCCTTGTTTTTACAGTGAAAAAGCTGTGTAGGTAGGTGGCCATTTTTTTTTTTTAATTGAGTTTTCCATCTTGAATGCATCAAGTTGCTGAAATTCTTGATCTAAAACTCAGGCATTTTAGAAACATTAATTAATTCCTATCTCCTAACTAAACAATACTAGTAATTTTCTGATAGGCTTTAAGGCATCTGTACTAAACCATTTACTTCATTCCTGAGAAGCTTCGGTTTCTGAAATGAGCTTTCACTTCTTCCTGATAAAATAACAGCTTTGTTGGATGTGCCACTGGATACTTATATGTTAGCCTTCAACCGGATTGTCTTACGTCCCAGAAGAAATGTGTATGGGAACAAATAAATGGAGGTGACTCTAAGGGTCATGGGAAATTTTCCTGGCATACAGAGCAACGTGAGATATGTCTAAGAAAAATATTTAGTTTCATAATTTGGGAATAGGATTTCATTTAGCACTTTTGGAACATGTGTTTAAACCAGTAGATAATGGGCTCAGGAAAATAGTACTGAAGTGCTTGATCTTCTCATGATTTCATCATTAGCTCTGATGGCCAAAAGGCTCATAAGCCTTAACAAAACACTGAAGCAATATGGACTATAGAAACATACCTATTCCGTTTCCTAGGTGTTCATATAAAAGATTATTGGGGTTGTTCTATTGTTTTTGCTGTGTTATGCCCAGAATTGGTAGCATTATTACCTTAGTTCTCCATTTCCTTTAGGCTTGCAGGGCATGTGGGCTGAAAGGAAGCTTTGAGGCTGTGTTGTCTAAATCCACCATCAGGTGCTAAGTTTGGGCACCCCCTGTGCATTTTCCAATCTCCCAACTGGCCTCCAGCAAGTAGCACGTGTTGAAGGAAACACATTAATTGTGCCATAAATTCCTCTGTTATTTGCTTACTTTGGACTTGTCAGTTATCAATAGGCCCTGGTTCTTTGTGAGCCAGGAAGATGGGGGCCTAGATTAAGACTCACTAGAAATGTAAAGCTTTGATATTCAGGGAAACCTTTACCCAATCTTTGTAGGCTTCTTTCCCTTTCAGTGTTTGCCCTTCCTAGAGGTTGACTTCTGATTTTCCCACAGGACCAATTGTCTATAAATTTTATTTATTTATTTATTTATTTTTGACAGAGACAGAGAGAGAGAGAGAGATACAGAGACAGAGAGAGAACTGAACTGGGGGAACTCCCCAGTTCAGCATATGGGGCCGCACGGGCCAGGGCCGGGATTCGATCCCCTGTCCCCGGCGCTGCAAAGTGAGCGCTCAACCCACTGAGCCATCCTGGCCTCCCCCAATTGTCTAAACAAAACAAAACAAGATAAAGTTGAAGTCTGCAGGATCATCTTGCCCCAGGTGTTGGCCAGCTGATGGGCAAGGGCAGACTACCCAAGCTCTGGCATGATAGTACATACAATCTTGGCCATCGCTGCCTACTTCATTTTGACAGGCTATTTCTGGAAAGGCCTTTACTGTGATTTTGGAAATAATCTGATGCTTTGGTTATCTCATTAGAAATTAAAACATAACCTTAGAGGCACATGTCTCTGTTAGAACCACATTAATACCATTACATACTAGTAGTATTTATGGCTGAGAGTTCACAGATAGGAACAGAATTGGAGAGCACTTTAATATGTGAATTTGAATCCTCCTTCTACCACTTACTGACTGCATTGCATGACCTGAAGCAAGTTAATTAAACCTTCTTGTTTCTTCAATTATAAAATAAGAATAAAAAAAGAACATGTAAAATGCCACAAACAATGCTAACCTATAGTAAGTGTAATAAATATTAGCTGTTAATGTTATTAGTTTTGGATAAACTATGATGAGGAAGCCATCCTTGACCAGTTCCAGGCTGGGGGAATCCAGGCACAAATTTCTATCTTTTCTATACATGCTCTAGGTTGTACAGACATCTCATGGAATTATCACACCTAAACACCCTTTCTTTACCTTTAGGCAAGTCTACTATGCTTCACTGTCATAAGTGGATGACAATAAACAATGTTTTAAAAGAGATGGAAAAGTATAGTCACAACTTCCTTTTAGAACAAGCAGATGCTATTAATAAGAAATTATCTTCACCTTAACTTATATTTCAATTTAGCCAAGTTCCTTGTTCTATTCTTGGTGAAGAGGAAAAAACCCTACTCACTAGATTCTGTAAATGGTGAGTGGAGGGGGATGAGGATGGAGAGAGAGGCATGAAATACAGACACCCAACTTGAGCTAGGAGATCATTATTCTGGACGTAGTTTTGTCCCAACCAGCAGAGTAGACATGGGCCAAAGCATTAGTTTCCTCACATGTAGATGATTTTTCACGTCATTTCACATCCATCCTGCTGTTAAAAAAGACTAAATTTAAGTGAGTAAATTTGGAGGTCTAACTGGTTTTATGAAATGATTCGTGGATCAGACAGCATTTTATCTAGCAAGCAGAGAGGTACTCAGGAAAACTATATAAAATAAAATGTTTCTAGAGAAAGAAGAGGGCAAGAAAGTCATTATCAAAAGAAAAATGAAAGTTCATTGGAGAAAACTAAGAATTCAGGGTGTGGCTTCTCATTGGGTGAGCTGCTTGTTGCTGGGCAAGAAGAATACCTTTCATTTTGCCAGGGAGTAATGTAGGAACACCCTTCTATTAGAGAGAGGCACGGTACTGTCTCTTTCTATTTGGGGTAATTGACAAGAATTTGTCACGAGAATTCCCTGTACAGGCCTACCTGACTCCAATTTAAGTCGAAGTTCCATTTGTTCATTTTCACATTACCATGACTCCCATAAACATCTTTATATATGAATACTCCTTCAAAATTGATTCCTGCAATAACATAGGCCACTCATTTACCACAGCTCCTGGCTTCTAGTAGAAAGGAAGTGCATTTTTATTTCCCTTCCTCCCTCCCCACCCCCTATCAGATCTCTTAGCATTAAGAGAAATCTCATTATTAGAGAATAGTGTCTGTTATTACAGGGTGTTGTCATTCTTTTTAGATTACTCACATACTGTGGCGTAATTAAGAACTCTTTAACAATACACATTGAAAAAGATAGAGAGCCTATTCACTGAAGACAGTAGACAGAAAGGAACTAAGGGTGCCGATTTTCCTTAGCTCGCCTGATTGAGGTGCTCTCCATCGGGATATGTGGGGTTATTGGTGGCGTTAAAGATTCTTCCTATTGTAGGACTACACCATGGTTGATGCTGGGCCCTCATTTTGAATGATTTTGGTTATTCTTCTGGGAGAAATTAAAAAGAATCTAGTTTGGTTTCTAAATACATCTAAACCCTATTGCAGCCACACACTCATCTATAGAAGATTTCACTGTATTCTCATTTCCTGAACTTTGCTTTTATCCATCAGAGCAAAACTAGTTTTTCCCATATCATTGACCTTTACTGATTACATTAAGTATGTGTGTGTGTGTGTGTGTGTCTGTGTGTGTGTGAGCATATGTGCGTGCATGTGCTGAGGGAACAGGGAGGATGGAGCTTACTTTTAATGAGCTCAATTACTTTCAGTAATACAGGATATCAAAACATTTCTCCCATCAGATTGTCAGATTTTGCTGACTGATACTAAGTTGTGTCTACTCACTCTTACCATTTGCAGTCCAAATGTAAGTATATCCAGAAATGAAAAGAAAATATTTCGCAGTCAAATGTCTCCAGTGCAGAGCATAATACAGCCTTACCTTACCAAGGCAAATAAGAAACACCAAGCTTAACTAATTGCCAACAGAACTTGAAGAAAATTGCCCTATATGAGTGTTTCTCAAACTTGGCTACACATTGGAATTACCTGAAGAGCTTTACAAATATGATGCCTGGGTCTTCTTCCCTAAGGTTCTGCTGGAAGTTGCCTGGGGGTACAGCCTGGACATTCAGAATTTTTCAAAACTCTCTAAGTGATTTAAGATGTAGCTAGGTTTGAGAATCACTGATCTGCATCGATGTATCCCAAGTTGGCTTATCAAAAATTTCTGTGGGGAGAGAGGCAGTTTAAATTTAGATTCCTTGATGACAGGTCAATAGCTTTTGAATTGTGAACATAAATGTTTCCATTTTAGATCACTGTGTTATAGAAAATGGTTAAAGATAAGGTGGGGAAACTATGTCTCATTAGCGAATTACACATATCGATACAGTAAAGGGAATAGAAGTTTTATGTTGCTCTTATGTGAAATATCTGTATTTGTGCAGATGCCTGACCATAGGGTGGCTCCACTGATCATATAGGCCCTCTCTCCTTCTAGCTTTTTTTTTACAGATTTATTTTATTGCTTTTGGCAGAGACAGATAGAGACAGAGACAGAAAGAAGAGAGAGGGCCCAGAGCAGTCTCCATAGTTGTACGTCATCAGTTTTCGACGTAGTTTCCTTCCACACAGGTGGTTGGGGGCCATACAGGGCAGGAACTGGGCTGGGGGCCTCCTGCTTGGGAGGTACGCTCCCTTAAGCTAGGGGACAAACCAGGTGATGAAAACCAAACTGGGGGCCTCCTGCATGGGAAGCACGTCCCACTTCAGCATATGGGTTTGCATAGACTGGGTCTGGGATTCGATCCTCAGTTCCTAGGGCTGCAAAGAGAGGGCTTATCCCGCTGAGCCATCCCGTTCCCCTCTCCTTCTATCTTGTTGCCCTTCTGTATTTCTTATATTTGTCCAAAATGGCTGCTCAAGCTCCAGCCATCACAACAGGAAAGAGGAAGAAGCCAAGAATAAACCATTTAAAGATAATTAGTAGAAGTAAAACAGGATGCTTCCAATTATATCCCTTTGGCTCAGTAGTTCCCAACTGAGAGCAATTTGCCTCTCAGACAATCGACAATGTTTCAAAGCTTTTTTGGTGGTCACAATGCAATAGCATGAAGGTAGGTGACTACTGGCAACTCGTGAGTAGAGGCCAGGGATGCTACTAAACATTACACAATGCCCAAGGCAGCCTGCCCCACAAAGAATAATCTGGTAATGTTGAGAAACTTTACAAAGTTTAGCTATAAGTTGATCATATGGCTATTCCTAGCTTCAAGGAAGGTAGGAAATTGTAGGCTGTAGCCTATAGTTAGAGAGGTTGTGTGACTATTTAAAAGTCAGGGCTTCTATTATTAAGAAGGGTAGAATGGACATAATGGAGAGCAGTTAGTCCTCTGTACCATATTGTCATATAATTTCTACCTCTGACCAAAGAGACATAAGAGCTGAAGGTTGTTTCCATATCCCTGATCCATCATGCAGCCTTGATGCAAACTCATACCTGGCATTGACTGGCAAAACCAGCTATTTGCATGAACAGAAATGCAGTTTTAATGAGGGCTTTTCTGCCTACTGTTCCTGGGATGCTGGGGTTATATTTTAATAAGTTAATCTCTCATGAATATTCAGGAAGAGCCTGCTGGGCATTGGCTGCATTAGTAGTGGGTTACAAAAGAAGTTTCCAGTACATAATGTACACTTTGCTTATTCACTTTTCTTTCCCCTCCTCTTAGATAGAAATATGAGGGAAGCTGGGATGGTTCAGCGGGTTATGCTCTCGCTTTGCAGCCCCAGGTACCGAGTATTGACTTCCAGCCCCAGTCCGTGAGAACTCCTATACTGAACTGGACCCCAGTTCAGTTCTCAGTGGGGCAAGCTTCCTATGTGGGAGGCGCCCGGTTCAGCTCCCAGCTCATGGGGGCGTGCCTCCCATGTGGGAGGCCCCCAGCCTGGTTCCTGCCCTGCACAGTTACCGCCCTCCTGTGTGGAAGAAAACCATGTTGAAATAAACTGAAGATGTACAACTATGGAGACTGCTCTGGGCCCTCCCTCTTCTCTCTGCCTCTCTCTCTCTCTGTCTCTCTCTGTCTCTGTCAAAAACAATAAAAGAAAGAAAGAAAGAAAGAAAGAAAGAAAGAAAGAAAGAAAGAAAGAAAAGAAAGAAAGAAAGAAAGAAAGAAAGAAAGAAAGAAAGAAAGAAAGAAAGAAAGAAGGAAAGAAAGAAAAAGAAATATAAGGTCAAGCAGGGGTCCCATATATCCACTTCCTGTGGTTTCTTCCAGTGCTTACTGTATACAGACACAATATAATATGATAAATCTACACCTTCAATTTTATCCAGTCTACCTCTTTATTTTATGAATGAGAAAAACGAGCCCATTTTCCATCTCTTAACTGGAAGAATTAGAGTAGATCATTTGGAACCGTGAAGCTCTGATTCTAGGAGGTTCACCTAGACATATAAGATGAGTAAAGGAACTGCAACTAGAACCTTTTTTCTGAAGTTGAGTTCCATTGTGGATTTAAAACTTTTGCTTTTGTTCTCAGGTTTACACTGTCTGTTACCGGTAAATATTATGATGGAAACATAAATGTCCTGAGAGGCCTGGCTTTCCCAGGAAACAAAGTTTTGTTAAACAATGTTAAAACTGGAACATTCTAAAGACCCTTTCAATTTGATTTTTACTCAATTCAATTTTAATTCTAGGATAGTAACAATTTAGTTAATGAATAAAGTTGTCTAAACTTAGAAAAAGAAATCAATGAGATTCTGTCTATAAAGAAATTCTTTTTAAAGTCCATTTCTTTTTATAATGACTTTATACATAATTCAAATAAATTCTTTCTATTTTTAATATCAAGGCAAAGTAGAATATATGATCTGGTTTTATTATCAGATTTTAAAAAATTAAAAGAACCTCAAGACAGCATTCAGAGGATTGCCATTAAGTTTCTTCAGGTGAGGAAAGTTTCCCTGTGCTTAACTTCTTTCATCTGATGAACACTTAGGTATAGAAAACTTCTACCATGCAGAATATCCTCACACACACACACACACACACACACACACACACACACACACACAATTTTTTTATTCATAAAGTTATACATACAACTTAATTTTCTAGATTTTTTTTTTCCTGGGCTTACTATTTTGTGAATGTTAGCTGCAAATATAGCCATATCAGGGGAATGACAACACTGTACAGACTACCTTCTCTCGGAAACTACATCACTTAGCTTCAAAGGGAAGAGAAAGAGACTCCCCCTGCGGAGACAATGGACTGTTCCAACAATGGACACTGCTCAGTGTCATTCAAAGGTGACAGTGTGGCAGATGTGGAAAGAGTTTCTCTGCAATTTCTAGAACCTTTTGCCACTTCCCCAAATTGCTTGGTTTTCTTAGAAAAAGCCATGAGTCAGGGCTTAACCTTCTTTGTCAATGAAGCTGCCCACCAAAAACCCTTAATACGAATCCTACCAGTTTACATATATTAGACATGGTTTACAAATCAAAAATAATACTGGCTGTCATTGTATCACAATCTCAATGTTTATGTGATGTTTTCCAATATTTCATGTTTTACTTCTCTTAATGCAGCTATATTTGTTTTATTTTAATCCCCTAGTATTTAACCTCTAAAACAAGTTGATAAAAATTATAACGAGCAAGAATATATATATATATTTTTAGAAGTGACTACATTATTTATTTATTTATTTATTGTTTTGACAGAGAGAGAGAGAGAGAGAGAGAGAGAGAGAGAGACAGAGACAGAGACAGAGAGAGAACTGAACTGGCGGAACTCCCCAGTTCAGCACATGGGTCCGCACGGGCCGGGGCCGGGATTTGATCCTCGGTCTCCGGCGCTGCAAAGTGAGCGCTTAACCCACTGAACCATCCCGGCTTCACTTGCAAAAATATTTTTTAACAGGTAGATAAAATTGGTCCTAGTTCTCATCAGAGAATGTTGGAAAAGTGAGTAAATTTTTCAAGAGCTCTCAGTATTTCTAAATATTTTGAAAAGTAAGTTCTTTAAAAGTTTTCATAGCAGCAGGTATTTGAGGCTAGAAATATCTTTGAGATTATATGTTATGTTGGGGCCAAAATTGTCTTATTATAGAAAATGTCACAGATTTTCAGTTCAATATTACACGGCAATAGTCACGGCAGGTAGGAAAAATTTGAGGAGAGTACTAGGAAAGGCAGCTGTTGCTACTGCTTCCTCATTTAACTTAATCTTTCTAAGCTTAATGAAATATGTTACTTTGTGCATATTTCTCTCATTCAGAATCAAGCCATTTCTTTGATAATGATATTCAGCACATATCAATAGCCAGGTGTAGATATGCCAAAGATATAGATTGTTTTACACAATATGTGCAATTTTGCTAGGCTATTTTTATAAACAGAAGATGATTAGTTATTCAACTGAGATCAGACAAAGTGAAATCACAAAAATGTTAAACTGTTGCCTCTGTTGTGAATGACATCCAGGGAGTCTCCTTCAGGGTTGATTAACTTTACATTGGCATCTAAAAACATGAGTACACAGGCTGGAGAAAGAAACATTCACATCAGGCAATGATTACAACCAACATCCAGAAAGAATTTTAGCCAAGCAATCAGAAATCACCAATTATGCAGAGTATCTGCAAGAGATGATGTTGTCTCATAAAAGTTCTGAAATGAGTAACTGGATAAGATTTTTAAAGGAAACAGATGGTCCCATTTTGGTTCCTGACAGTTGACTTATGCAAATTATATGCACCGGTTCAAACAGATTATGACCTATGGCAACAGTCAACTTGTAATGTCACATTCATTACTACCTATACTCATTTGTAAAATGCTCTTCAACTACAGTGATGGAAAACAAAGCAGAACAATGGTTGTTCAAACTCTTCTCTTATATTTTGGTTGTCTAAGAATCTTATTTTTTTCCCTAAAGCATGAATTTTTAATTTACATATCAATGAAGCACACAACTATTTTATTTGTTTGTCTAATTTTGCGATGAATGTGTGTCTACCACAATGATAGCCACTTTGTCTATCTAACTTTAAGATTTATCCTGCTGGTCATTCTTAATGAAACAACTCTTCAGCCTTCTACCAGCTTAGGGATTCCAGTTAGCAGATCTGGAAAATGTTTCCATACCAGTGGAGCAAAAAGGGACTTCAGCTTTTACACAGCTTGCATTTCCTCATTTTAGATTTGAGATAGCTAAAGTACATAGTGTCAAATATCTTGTTCACATAACACAACACATCCATTGGTAAGGATGTAGGTGTTTCAGTTATCTATTGCTGATTAGCAAAGTACCCCCAAATGTAGGGGCTTAAGACCATAATGATTTATTTGTAAAGATTCTGTTAGTTGACTCAGAGGGTTTTCTGCCAATTTTGCTTGGCCTTTTATGTGTGGTTTTATTTAGTTGGACTGTCATGTGGACTGAAAGTAACAAGATGGCTTTACTCACTTGTCTTGAAGCTGATGCTGCTGGCTGTCAGCTGGGGCATTTGGCCTCTCTTCTATGTGGACTCTTATGCTCAAGGGAGCTGGACCATTTCCTTAATAGGGATTTCAATCAAAGTTCCAAGAGAACAAAAGCAAAAAGTGCAAACCCTCTTAAGACCTAGCTACAGAACTGACAGTGTAACTCTTCTGTCTTATTCTATTGGTCAATACTAGTCATACAGAGAGACCAGGTAAAAGAGTCATGTATTTGCTTCTTATTGGGAGAACCAATCAAGTCCCATTGCAGAGGAGCACAGAGAATGGCCACATAGGCTGACCAGATGTATGGTTTTAAATGGGACAGCAAACACTGCTACTGTCCCTACTGTAACAGTGGTCAGCCTACTGATACCTTGAATGTAGCCCAATTAGACTAGGCTGACCACATGTACCATTTGAAAGGGGACAGTACCATTATTTTCTGTACCATTCAAAGTGGTGCTTCTGGTCAGCCTAGGCCTTAGCCATCCTTGAAAATGCTCTTCCACATCAGTTTATCAATTTTAATAGGTAAGGACAACATCTCTGTGTTAGCCCATTTGCTTTGCCATTTGCACCACTGCGGCTTTCAAAGCAAGTGGGTGCATTCTAGTCTGTCTGTAAACACTAGGCCGACACCTAATTTATGGAGAAATCCACCTCATCATGATTGCTTGGCTTCATAGATTAGTGAAAAGTTTTAAAACCATCTAGTAAAAATAACTAGGTTCTCTTTTTAAATTAGCTTGATTTGAAACCCGATATATTTTACAAAGTAATAAAACTTTGAGAAATCATTTTTCGGCTCTTGAGTAGCATCCTTAAAGTTTGATTAGTTTCCAACTGAAAGCTATCAAATTGAGCAAAAAGCCTGTGTTCATGGTTTACAAGGGGTGCCATTTGGTGACCTGAAGGTGGCAGATGTGAAAGCCAACAGTGGAGGGTGGTGGCGGGGCCAGGTGTGGAGGCCTCCAGCTGCTTTCTGGATGGGCTCTTTGTCAAACCCTCTCTTCTAGGGAACGTGACTCCCTGTGAGTGGCTGTAGGTCTTAGTATAAATATTTCATTAGTCATGATGGTTTTGAAAACCTAAAGCTGTGAAGGACACATTGGAATCTCTGTGATTTATGATAAAGCTGAAGGAAACTTGATCATTTCAGTCCTGCCATATGTAGCTGTGTGGAATGTGCAAATGAATTGAACTCGAAAACCCCACAGATTTTGTTTCTTGATTAAAAAAAAAAGTCTTAAGTCAGATCAGTTAACAGGCAATTTTAAACAGGGACTTAGGAAAGCAGCTGTTTTAGATGAAATACTTTCCAAATGCTTCTCTCTCCCTTCCCCATTCCATATTTTTCTTACAAGAACTGAGACAAGCTTCTCTTCCAAATTTTCTTGGCTCTGCATATCACTGATTAAAAAATAAGAACCTAGCACAGTCCTGTATGTTCACTTGTTATGCCTGTATTAGTTTTCTCTTGGAGGATAAATTATACATCTTGGCCATCTTAGTATGCCCACCCAATCTGATTCCTTGTACATATTAATTCTTTGTATGATACATAAAAAGCATTTAGTACAGAAGTTCAACAAAATGCACAAATAGGATTTTCAGTATATTTTTGAGTTTAATAATTACAAGTATTTAGAGAGAAAGAGAATTAGTTTTTCTTCTGTGAAATGAACATTAAATGACTCAAAGAATTAAGTGACTTGCCAAACTTTTTTAAAATATTTATTTTATTATTTTTGACAGACACAGAGAGACAGAGACAGACAGAGACAAAGAGAAGGGGGAGGGCCCAGAGCTGTACATCATCAGCTTTTGAAGTGGTTTTGTTCCACACAGGTGGGTGGGGACAGTACAGGGCTAGAACTGGGCTTGGGGCCTCCCGCATCAGAGGCATGCCTCCTCGAGCCAGAGGCCAAGCCGAGGGGCAAGAACTGAACTGGTTCAGCATATGGGTCCACATGGGCCAGGGCTAGGATTTGATCTTTAGCCCCAGGGCTGCAAAATGAGTACTTAACCTGCCGAGCCATCCCAGCTTCCCCAACTTGTCAAACCTTATATAGCAGTTAGATGTCTATACCAGTTAAAACCCAAGTCTCCTGACTGGTCGCTTCATTCTTTTTCTATTCCACCATGTTGATATTCCATAATAGATGGTCAAGAGAAGGCTGAGACTAGCAAGGGTAGCTATGGAAGAATTAAAAAAGATTACCAAGAGCAAAGATGTGTTAGAGACCAAGACAAATATCATCCACAGCCTCATATTCCAAATTTCTATATGTGGATATAAAAATTAGACAGTGAAGAAGGCTGATAGGAAAAAACAACAACAATAGATTGATTTAAAATATTGTGTCAGAGAAGAGCTCTACGGATACCTTGTACCACCAGAAAGATGAACTAGTGTGTCCTAAATCATATTAAGCCTAAGACATTGCTGCAGGTAAAAATAACAAAACGGAAGCTACCCTACTTAGGGCACACTATGAAAAGGCAGGGTTCTTTGGAAAGGACAACAATGCTGGGAAAAATAGAAGGCAGCAGGAAAAGAGGAAGACCAAATAGGAGATGATTGGTGGCATAAAAGAAGCCCTAGGCATGAGTCTACAGGAGCTGAGCAGAGCTGTTGAGGACAGGACACTGTAGACATTGTTCATTCATAGGGTCACCAGTAATTGGAGCAGATTCAACAGCATGTAACAAATATTCATTGAATGAATTGATATTCTTTTTAATTGTCTTTATTACCATACAGAGCTTATTGAACAGAGACTATTTTAGAATCTAAAATTTAAATAAGCACTTCTGTTGTAGAAAACAGTGATTCTTTGACTCTTGTCTTTAGCGACCCATAGTAGATCAGACTGGCCAAAGAAGAAGGGTGTGGTTGACAGACAACCATCATGCTGCTTGGATTGAGGACTGCTCCACAGCATGGGTGCTGAGAGGGAGTCAGACTAGTGAGCTGGATTTTCTACTCTCTATGGCATAGAGCTATATTCCCCTATCTAAAGCTCTGGGGCTTTACATATTTTTGCTTTTAGAAAGGCAGTGCAATATACATTTTGAATATTATACATATGCAGACAGTAGATAGCACCATACAACAAATATGTTACTACTTCTGTGGTGAAATAAATATTCTTTCTTACTAAAGATTATTATTAATAATAGCTTCACATCCGATTTTACTGCTCAATGAGGTTTAGAGGCAAATTTACAAAACCGTGCATAGTTTTTGAGTTTTCAATTTTGGAACTCGGGAGTAAAGGTTGTGGACTTGAATTCTAATTATTAGGCTGGTCATATATAAATGGACCTTCTTTTCTTTTGAGAAAGGGAGAACTTTTTTTTGAATGACAACCATTTGGAAACCAAGCAAGTAAACAAACAAACACATACCATTTTTCTTTGTCTTGTGTCAACAGAAAAAAAAAAAAAAAAAGGAAAAGATTTGTTTTTCTAGATGGAAGAGGCACCTGTATGGTGGGAATTTCTCCACTAAATCTCTATTGGAAAAAAAAAATCCTATCTTTGGGGGGAACGTCTATGTTGAAACTTTTTATTGCCCACTTGAGTGAGCTTTGTAAGTCATAGTATTTCCAGAGAAATCTGTATTTCCTTTTTATTGCATGTCAACCAAATATCTTACCTGATAAGTCTCAAGTGAATAAACACAGTCTTCAGCTAAGTTTTTCTCCATCTCTGTGTTCAATAACAGAATCCAATTAATAGCTATGGGGTCGGTTTTGTTTTGTTTTGCTTTGTTTTTCTTTGACCCAAAGCTGGCATAGTCCATTAGGCAGACCAAATGTAGAAAAGGATCAATGGAGAAGCAATACAAAAGCTGTAGATCTTGCAGCTCCCATCAATTTGACCCTGAAGAACGCAGTGGGAATGAATGGATGTTTTAAAATAACTTCTCTTCACAAATCCTCCCTCTTGAAATCAGAACGCAAATTTTCTCCATGTCACTTTCAAAGTTGAAAGAAAGCTTTTTTTCTTTATTGCATTTTAGTTTTCTAGTAACATCTGCCTTACTGGTTTCATTTTGTGTGTAAATGAGCTATGATCACAACAATTTCTGTTATTCTTCTCACTGATCTAGAATCAAAGTTACCAGAGATCCACTTGAGAAAATGTGTGGCAGAAAGAACTGTGGATCCTCCAAAAATGTGAGTCCTGAATTGCTTTGTCAACCAAATATGTGGCAAATGGATATTATCTCCAACAACCAAAATCTCTTTTCATAAATCACAGATATTAGAATACTCTCATAAAATGTGCAGCTTCGGATAAAAGTGGGCATTAAAAAAAAAATCAGTGTTCTCTAAAGAACTGAGCCTGGAATGCCTATGAAAGCAAGTTGGATAGACTAATAACATTAATAAGAAATTAGCTGCAGATAAAGAATAACATGGCTATTTATGTTTCAAGGTATCTGAGATCTCAGGTTATGAAAGTTACCAAAATGAGAGCAAGTCATGTAGGAAGGGAAGAAGGAACCTACCAGGTTCTGTTGCTTCACTAGTTTGAGCCAGGCACTGAACTTGCGTGTGTGTTTTCATCTATACTTATAATAAATCTATTGCCGTAGCCTCATAACTGATCTTCCTTTCATTCTTCTCTATACCTCACCATTATAGTGATTGTTTACAAACAGAAATCAGATCATATTTCTCACCTAACTGAAACTTCAGTGGCTCCCCAACTCACTTTGGAAATATACAAAAATCTTAACATACTCACAGGCTTATGTGAGCTGGCCTGTCTCTACCTGGGAAACCTGCTCAGGTCTCGCCTACTCCCCTACTTACCATGCTCTCAGCACACTGGCCTTCTTCCAATTCTTTGAACATGCCACTTCCTTTCTTGCCTCCAGGTCTTTGCACACACTGGCTAAAGTGCTCTATTCCAACTGCTGGCCTTCAGGTTTCAATTTAAATGTCAAATCTTCAAGGAAATTTCCCCTGGTTACATAAACTCGATTTCTCATACTCTCTTGTATGACCTGTATTTTGCTTTGACATTATTTACTACTATTGTAGTTATAGAATTATTTGTGTGATTGTGAGTTCATTGTTTCTCCATGAGTTTCTAAGCTCATATAGACCTGGAATTGTGTCTGCTTATTTCTTACTATACTCCGAGGACCCAGCAAACTTCCTGGGATACAGAAACCATTCAATAAATAATGAAGTGAAAGAGACAGGTGTCACTTTTATCATCTGTATCTTCTGTTATTGAAGATTCTTTCAAAATTGTTAAGTGAGCCATTTGTCCTGTGATACCTGGTCAGCTTCTCTCAGAGGTGAAATGAGCACAATCACAGACCTCTCATCAGTTGTGAAAGAGGCAGGCACAGTCCCAGGATAAAGTGGATAAAAGTCTAGGTGAAGAGTGATGGCACACAATTACCCTCCAGGCTCTCTCCCCAACCAGTTTAGTAGTTTTTCATAAGTCAATTATTTCAATGTTTATTATAGCTATCGTTTGTAAAATGTAGTAACGATATCTCTTCCACCTCACCGTATAGTTGTATCAGAAATAAGATGGTTGAGGATGACTGAGATGTGGCATATAATTTAATTATGTGGTACATTTCTTATTGAATTCATGTTACATTCTCATATGTACTTCTAATCTAAGTCAAGTTGTGCTGAAGGCAAAAGGAGTTAATTTACCACATACAGCTCCAAAACAATGAGAAGTGTAGTAGATAAATAACAGAAATTCCTTCAGTTATATCTTAGCCTTCTAAAACACAGAAAACAACCTTGATCTAAAATTTTGGATCAGTAAAGAGTTCTTATTGGAAGGGGGGAATAGTTTATCTGAGTAATTATGCAGATGAAATAGTCTGTACCAAGTAAATTACCATATGCCTCTTTACATAACCGCTTAAAATGAGACAGTTCTAACTGACAAAAGCAGATATAGACAATAAAGATGACACAGGGTAGTTAATTTAGAAGTAGGCTGGATGCCCTTACAGAGCAACAAAAAATCTAAGACTAAAATAATGGCATCTATTATTTTAAGGGGATAGAAACAAAAAAGATGGAAACAATTATGAATTCTTTTTCCTTTAAAAGCATTAAAAAAAA
>PVKE010016517.1:0-31913 GCA_004027555.1 Craseonycteris thonglongyai | reverse complement strand
AAAAAAAAAAAAAAGTAAAAAAAAAAAAAAAAAAGATTTATTTTATTGTTTTTGACAGAGACAGAGACACAGAGAGACAGAGAGAGGGGGAGGGCCCAGAGCAGTCTCCATAGTTGTACATCATCAGTTTTCTGACATGGTTTCATTCCACACAGGTGGGTGGGGGCCGCACAGGGCAGAAACTGGGCTCGGGGCCTCCCTTATGGGAAGCACACCCCCTAAAGCCAGGAGCTGAACTGGGGGGGGGTGAGAACCAAACTGGGGGGTGAGAACTGAATTAGGAGGTGAGAACCAAAATGGGGGCCTCCTGCATGGGAAGCACACCCCAGTTCAGCGTTTGGGTCTGCACGGGCCGGGGCTGGGATTCAATCCTTGGTCCCCAGGGCTGCAAAGTGAGCACTTAACCCACTGAGCCATCCCGGCTTCCCCTTGTCTTTAGTCTTACCATGTATCTCAAAATTATGTTTTCCAAAGTTACTTAGATGAGCTCTTTTCTTCCCTACTTCTTTGGTGTGGCTGGCTCTGTTATTTATTTCTAATACAGTTTGATCCATTTATTATTATTTTTATCCCAGCTGGGGCTTCCCAAAATCTTGGTTGCTTTTAATTAATTATTTGTGGTACAGTGGTTAAATATTACCATGGCTTTAAGACTCAGAACTATATGAAAAGATACACTCAGAGACGTGGCACCCCACTCCCCATCCCCATTCTATCTTTATACCACCCATTCCCACCCTCCCCTGTAGTAACCAATCTTACTAATAGTTCCTTCTTCCTCAATTTCTTTTTGTGCAAGGAGCAGATACATGTATATTTTCTTTAAGATTTATTTTATTGTTTTGAGAGAAGGTGAGAGAGAGAGGGGGGCGGGGCTGGGGAGGCCCAGAGCAGTGTCCATAGTTGCCCGTCATCAGTTGTGACATGGTTTCATTCCACACAGGTGGATGTGGGGCCACACAAGGCAGGAACTGAACTGGGGCCTCCCACGTGGGAGGTGAGAACCTTCACCACTGAGCCATCTCAGCAGTTACCAGCAGTTCAGCATATGTGTTTGCATGAGCCTGGGCTGGCAATTGAAGCCCCGATCTCAGGATTTCGAAGCAAGCGCTCAGCCGTTGAGCCATCTTGGCATCCCTTATATTTTCTTAAATCCCCTTCTTTCTTACACAAAAAAATAGCATACCATACGTACTCTTTTGTGTTTTTCATTTTTTCATTTAATATTTCCTGGGAATATTAAAAAAAAAAATCAATTTGTATCAGCATGCTCGTTTTTATTTATAGCTGCATACTACTCCATTATGTGGTCATACCAAGTTTATTCAACCACTATACATTTAAGCAGTTTCCAGTATTGTGCAATTACAAACAATTCTGCAGTGAATAAACTTGTGCATGTGTATTTTGCATTGTTGGAGGTATTCTTCAGAGTAAATTCCTAGAAGTGGGCACTTGGGTCAAAAGGTGAGTGCAAAGGTAGTTTTGTCAGGTAACATATTAATTTCCTAAGGCTGTGGTAACAAATGTCCACAAGTCAAGGGGCTTAAAACAGCTCAGATTTATTGCCTTACAGTTCCAGAGGTCAGAAATCTGAAATTGTTTCATGGGGCCCAAACAAGGTCTTGTCAGGGCCATGTTCCCCCACGGCTCTAGGACAGACTCTGTTTCCTTGCCTTTTTCCAGCTTCTAGAGCTGTTTCTTTGGCTCCTGGCCTCTTCCTTCATCTTCATATCCAGCAGTGTAGCATCTTCCTCGGTTGTCCCATTGCCCTTGTCAGTATAGAGTCACCCTCTGCCTCTCTCTTTATGAGAACACTTATGATTGCATTTGGGATCCATTCAAATAACCCAGGACAATCTCCCCATCACAAGATCCTTAATTTAACTGCATCTACAAAGTCCCATTGGCCATGTAAGGTCACATTCACGGATTCCAGGTATTAGGACCTGAAAATCTTGGGGGGACCACATTATTCAGTTTACCACAGGCAATATATGCTTTTAAAAACTAGATTACCTTAATCCCTATAGATTTACTGCAAATCTTTATTTTCCCATCTATAAAAGGCAGGGATAAAACCAGAAGGTCTTTAAGATTCCTCCCTGTCTCAAATGTCTGGGTTTCGTTTTCCCTTGAGGAGCTGGAGTTGTCAGCAAATGGCCGCTCCTAAGGCTGACTTGATCTCCACACCAGCTGTCATCCAGGGCTGCCTTGGGGCAAAGCGTGAGGTCTCTGTAGCCTGTGTCAGGAGTGACAAGTGACAGTCATGAAAGTGGTGGCTAGAGCTCTTTTCCTGTTGGTTGGGTCCCTTTCATGAATTTAGCACAAATGGAGACTGAGGCCCAAACTTTTCTACCCTCCAAGCTGTTTGAGCTTTCTTTTCCCTCCCTCCCTCCCTTCCCTCCCTCCCTCCCTCCCTCCCTCCCTTCCTTCCTTATTAGATTTATTGTACTGTTTGCGAGAAGAAGAAGAGAGAGAGAGGACGGAGGGCCCAGAGCAGTTTCCACAGTTGTACAGCATTAGTTGTGACATAATTTCATTCCACACAGGTGGATGTGGGGCCATTCGGGGTGGAAACTGAAATGGGGGCCTCCTGCATGGGAGGCGAGCCCCTTGGCCACTGAGCCATCCCGGTGGTTACCAGCTGTGCTTTAGTTCAGCATATGGGCCTACATGAGCCAGGGCCAGGAATAGAAGCCCAGAACTCATGAGTTCAAGGCAAGCGCTCAACCGCTGAGCTATGCTGGCATCCCTGAGTTTATTACTTATCTATTGCTGTATGATAAATTATCCCCAAATGTGGAGGCTTAAAACCATCAACTTTTATGATCTCACATACTTTCTGTAGGCCAGGAGTTCAAGAGTGACTGAGCTGGTATTAGGCTCAGAGCCTGTCATACGGTTGCGGTGAAATGTTGGTCAGGGCTGCGGGCATCTGAAGGCTTGGCTGGGGCTGAGGCTTGGCTTTCAAGTGGCTCATTTACATGGCTGGAAAGTTGGCACTGCCTGGGAGGGTGACCACTTGTCTCCATTTGCCCAGGACAGAAAGCTTTCCTGGAATGTGGGGCCATCAGTGTGAAAGCTGCGGCTGTCCTAGACAAATGCAATTGTTGGCAGGAGGGTTCAGGTCCTCTCAATATGAGCCGATTCCAGGACTGTCTGAGTATCCTTACGACATGGCCGCTGGCTTGTCCCGGAGTAGGTGATCCGAGAGAGAGCAGAGCAGAAGCCACAGTGATTTCCCGCCTGCCCTGGAAGTCACATGGCAGCCCTTCTGTGTGTTCTCATTAGGGACAAGACACTAAACCCTCTGGTCCGCAGTCAAGGAGAGGGAACAGGGATTCCTCTTGAAGGACTGTGAAAGAATTGGTGCACATATTTTAAACCCTCCACACTGGCCTGCACCTGAGATTCTGGTTGGGCAAGTGGGGCAGGGCCCTGGATTCTGTACTTTATTTAGGTCCCCTGATGACCCCTGACATGCAGTTGGGTTTGCCCACCACCAGATTGCCTGGCCTTGAGGTCCCTCCCCACCGTGAGATGGTGGTCATCGCAGCTCCTCAGTAGACGCTCATGGGAGGGAAGGGGGAGGCGGCTGCGGGCCATGGAAACTGGTGAGCTGAGTGTGATTCCCACACGGAATAGGTCTCACGGATGTCTGTTCTCATGCAGAAATAAACAATGACTTGAGAACCATTTAGATAATCCCTGTCACACTGAAACATTGAACAGTTACAAATAATCACCAAATTGCAGAGCAACATGGGAGAAAAAACTTCCATACATGTGCTTGAGAGATGATTGAAATGCTGTGGCAATTCAGGGACTAGGCGTGGAGATGAATTGATTGCACAAAAAGAACAGAGTTGCAGTTATGGTAGGTGGATGGGGAGAGGATTCTGAGTGAGTTAAAGAAATGCACGTTACTGTCTGTTATACTGTCTTTTCAGGAACAGAGGACCGTTGCTTCTTTAGAGCTTAGCTCCACTGTCACCTCTTCAGAGGACTTCCCAGCCTTCTCTGGTAAAGTTGATCCCTCTGCATTATTTGGTATCTGAGCACCTTGTTTGTTCCCCACATAGCACTTAATCACACTTGCAAATACATTGTTGTCTCTCCCTGCAGCCTCTGAGCTCCATGAAGAAAGGCAGGGACTGTCTGCTTTTGTCCCCCTTGTCCCTCTGCTGGTCTCTACAGGGTCAGCACAGTGTCCTGGTGTTTGCTGCTCACTGAGGCATGGATGGAGTGAGGTCTGAGGGAGGAGGGAAGGAGATGCTGCAGGTGAAGGAGACAGTGGGAGACCTCTCATGGCTTGTGGGTGGGGTGGGGGTGGAGAAGCTGAGGACCAGCCTAGTCTGGTGGCGCCTGACCCAGGGATGTGTAGGACTTCACATGCCATCACCTCTAGAGAATCTAATTAAATCAGTGTTTCTCATCCTCAGTATCGTTGATCTTTTGGGCTAGATAATTATTTGTTGTGGGGGCTGCCCTGTGTATGATGTGTGACAGCATCCCTGCCCTCTATCTCAGCGGTCCCCAACCTTTTTGGCATCAGGGACTGGTTCCGTGGAAGACAGTTTTTCCACAAACCGGGGCAAGGGAATGGTTTCAGATGATTCAAGAGCATTACATGAATTGTGTGTTTTACTTCTATTAGTATTATATTGTAAAATGTAATAAAATAATTATTAATATACAGCAAATGTCAGGCCGCTGCTGACCTGACAGGAGGCGGAGCTCAGGCAGTAGTGTGATGGGAGCGGCTGTAAATACAGATGAAGCATCCCTCGCTTGCCTTCTGCTCACCTCCTGCTCTGCAGCCCGGTTCCTAACAGGCCACGGACCAGTCCCCTGCTCCAGCCAGCATTTGCCAAAAGCACATCGTTTCCTGTTGTGACAAAAACATCTCCAGATATTGCCAAATGCCACCTGGGGGTTGCCCTTGGGCTGGACCAGAAAACCAGCCCGTCATCTTAGTGGGCCTGAAATCTGTGCATGAAGTTGAGCTAAGGATGCCAATGAGGGAGACTAGTGCCTGCCTCCCATGCAGGAAAAGTTCTTGAGACTTTAACATTCAGAGCTTTTGGGTGACAGTCACAATGTGCTGTCACCTGTTGGTGAAAGATGAGGCTGCACCCATGGCCCCATCAGCCCAGGACCATAGAAAGCAACTTGCTGGGCAGGTAGGTGGGCTTCCTTTGGGCTGACAGGAAGGGTCTGTCCCTCAGCCTGGGCCAGGGCAGCCCCACATGGGGCCAGCCAGGAGAGTCAGTATGAAGGGGACATTTTCCTGTCATTTTGGTCAAATGTTTAATGATGTCCTTGTTGAAAAAACTCAGGCCAACTTCCTTTAATTTCCCTTCCTTTTTTTCCCTACAGGACACTATGTTGCCCCTTCCTCAGTCTCTCTCTGATTTGGGGCTTAGGCCTCTAGAGTTCGTGTTGGGACAGGGACCCTGTGAGTCCGAGGCTCTGGCTCCTCCACTACTCGCCTTGGCCAGACCAGTGGTGAGGCCAGAGGTAACCCCCTCCCCGAGGCTGGGCTTGCGGGGAAAGGTGGAGAAAGGCAGTGCCTGCTAAAACCCCAACCCAAACTCACCATCTTCCCTGCCGCCTTCCCCAGCTTGGAGCTCCCAGCTCAGCAGGGACAGCGCCAGCCCCTTCCCTCCGTCACGGGTCCTGCATGTCCTACGTCCTCAGTCTCCCACTGCCAGCCCCCCCCCCCCCCCCCCCCCCCCCCCCCCCCCCCCCCCCCCCCCCCCCCCCCCCCCCCCCCCCCCCCCCCCCCCCCCCCCCCCCCCCCCCCCCCCCCCCGCTGCTCCCACCATTGTCTGAGCCACTCTGCTCCCAAGCCTGCACCTGCGCAGTGGCTTAGCTGGATGGGTCTTCCGTTCCACGTGGGGTTACCTGGGGTCACAGTTGTGGCCGCATTTAGCTGGGAGCTTGGCCAGGGCTGGAATGTTCTAGATGGCTGCACTCATCTACCTGGTATCTCAGCTGGCTGGGGGCAGGGGAGAGGGTGAGGAGGCAGCTGGGCCTCTCTCTCCAGCAGGGCAGTTGAACTTCATATCTGGGGCAGGGCCAGGGCTCCAGAAGACAGAATGGAAGCTGCCCGGCCCCTGAGGTCAAGGCTCACACTTGGCACAGTGTCCCTTCCACCACGTTCTGTTGGTCAGAGCCAGCCCCAGGCCAGCCCCGTTCTAACAGGAACAGTGGTTGGGCGGAATAGGTTGCCATCTTTGTAAATGACCTGCCAGTCCACCTTCCTCAGGTCAGGTCAGGCCCTGGGTGAAATATCCACTCGCTCATTTCATTCACTTCATTCATTTCTGCTCAAAAGGCTTGGGGAGGCTTTCCCACCCATTGCTCTCCACCCTGACCCTGACTTAATTTTCTGCAGGACACATAGCAGCACTTTGCATCATAGTCTGTATTTATTTGCTTGACAGCAAATAAATTGCCCATGAGCCAGCGAGTATTGAGAAGGAGGGAGTATGTGTAGTTCACTGCTGAGTTCCAACATCTAGAAGAGTACGTGGCCCATGGTAGGAGCTCAGTAAGTGTTGAACGAATCAGTGTTTCTAAGAAACTTTTTTCTTCTGCAGCACTTATCATTCATTACATGTTTATTTGTGTGATGAGTTGAGCAACATCAACCTGCTTCACAAGGGAAGGGACGGTGTCTGTTTCCACCCACCGTTACATTATAGCCCAGTTCTGAGTGCAGTGTCTGGAAAATAGCAACCTGCAATGACAATTGGCTGAATGAATGAACTCTGCGTGGAGAGAGACAGGATGGAAACCCAAAAGTGAGGCATTGTCTCATTGACTAATCCCTCTTTACTACACACAGAAGATGCTGGATCTTGGAGAAGAGGGATGCAATTAAAAATGTTCTGGGGGAAGCCCGGATGGCTCAGTGGGTTAAGCGCTTGCTTTGCAGCCCCGGGAACCACGGATCGAATCCTGGTCCTGGCTCATGCAGACCCACATGCTGAACTGGGGCGTACCTCCAATGCGGGAGGCCCCCAGTTCGGTTCTCACTGGGGTGAGACCCTGGCCCAGTTCCTGCCCTGTGCAGCCCCGCACCCACCTGTGGAATGAAACTATGTGGAAAAACTGATGATGTGCAACTATGGAGACTGTTCTGGGCCCTCCCCCTTCTCTCTGTTTGTCTCTGTATCTCTCTCTCTCTCTCTCTCTGTCAAAAACAATAAAAATAAATCTTCAAAAATAATGTTCTGGATTGATTTTCTCTAACCCCTCAGAGCAGCCACACCCTGATTTCTTTCTGTGAAGTTATGCAAACTCACGGCATTCTGCTGAGCCCGCTGCTTGTGAAAAATGAGTGTGCAGGCCCCGCCCCAGAAATATCAATGGCGAACCTTGAGGGGCGAGGCCCCACCAACTGCACAGCCCCAGCCCTTCAGTCTTCCAGGTGACTCTCAAATGCACCACATTGTGAGAAACATTGTCTTTCTATTTCTGGGTTCTAAGTTGGGACTTTCTTGGGCTGGTTTTTCCTTTAGACCACCTTCTGACTCTTCAAAGATTTATTTTATTGATTTTGACAGAGACAGAGAGAAACTGAGAGAAGGGGAAGGGTCCAGAGCAGTTTCCATGGTTGTACGTTATCAGCTTTTGACATAGTTTCATTCTACACAGGTGGGTGGGGGCTGCACAGGGCAGAAACCAGGCTGGGGGCCTCCTGCATGGGAGGCATGCCCCCTCGAGCCAGGGGCCAAACCCGGGGGGTGAGAACCAAATTGGAGGCCTCCTGCATGGGAAGCACACCCCAGTTCAGTATGTGGGTCTGCATGGGCTGGGGTCGAGTTTCAATCTTTTGTCTCCAGGGCTACAAAGTGAGTACTTAACCCACTAAGCCATCCTGGCTTCTCCCACCTTGTAAGTCTTAAGACCTGGGTTGCTTTATTTATTAATTTCCCCCAGAAGGCTTTGTAAATAAGCAGGCTGTTTTATAATCCCTGGAAAATAAGGTGTGTTTCCTTACCTTTTGAGGAGCCTGATTCTCAGGGTCATGGAAAGGTCATTCATCCAATCCCCTGGGGTTGGACACTTAACCATCAGGCAGGGAGGAGGCACACTGGGTTCTGTCCTTCAGATTTACTGCGTATGGAGTTATGAGGTTTGTATTTGGGGCGTAGGGAGAGAAGAGGTGAGGTCCCTGATATAGGGGAGCCTTCAGCATAGTTAGAGGAAAGAACGTATTTCCCCCAGAGGTGAGGAGGAGCTGGGGTGGGGTAAGGGAAGCGATAAAGGGCCTAATCTTCTTATGTAAGAGTCATGGAAGAACTTGTTTTGTAATCCCAGGCCGGCAGGGCTGCTAAGTTTAGATTTTAACTGGAAACTTCTGAACTTTGAGAGGCGTCTGAGGCTGCCGCCTTGGGCTCTCCTGGTACCTCAGTCACCAGCTGGGCATGGGGGTGGGGGGGAATGGTGGGCGTTAGGGAAAAGAGCGTGTTAGAGGAACCCTAGCAAGTTTCAGGAGATCAAGCCCTGGTGGTCAGCTCCTACTCCCCCAATCGCTCCTCCATCAAAGACCAGAGCAGGTCACGGGGGAGGGACGCATGCGAGGCTGGAGGCAGGACAATGTATGGACACTGGGCTCAGGAGCCACTTGCCTACTGATTCGTTCTGCCCACATGGGAAAGAAAGTCCTTCCCATCAGCCAGGACAGAGGAGGAGGTGCTGGTGGAGGAAGCCACCACTCTCCAGCTCCTGAGGGGGTCTTCGGGGAGTAAGCACTAGTAGGCGGGTGGTCTCAGCCAGGGCAGATGCCTCATCTGCCAGCAGGCCTGCCAGCCAGGACCAATCAGGAGCAGACAGTCCTCACTCGTGTGTAAGCGTGTGTGCATGGCTTAGGGGTAGTACTCACTGGAGGGAGTGCAGGCAGCAAGACCACCCCCCCTGCTGACACCACCTGCAAGTTTGGGGGTGTGCATGACCACCCTGAGTTTGGCAATTCACGGGCAGGACTCGCAGAGCTCCCTGTTATCCTCACAGTTATGGTTTATTACAGGGAAAGGAGGCAGATTAAAATCAGCCAAGAGAAGAGATGCATGGGGGAGAGTCCAGGCGTGTTCCGAACACAGAGCTTCCAGCCCCTCTGCCAGTGGAGCTGCAGACAGTGAGAACTCTAGCCATGGTGCATGACAATCCATGGGGTTGCTGCCAACCAGGGGCCTTCTCCGGAGCCTCGGTGTCCAAGAGATGTGTTGGGCGCTGTGGTCAGCTGTCCACGTAGCTGACATCAGCCTCCAGTCTCTCTGAAGGTCCAGCTGTTACTGTGTGACTCAAAAGCTCAAATCGCATTGTTAGTTTATCCTGAGTGGCCAGCCCTCACCCGAAAGAAAGAAAGATATTTCTATCTGGTGTGACAAGCAAGGGCTTAGATATTACTTTCTAGAAGTTGAGAGTAAAGGCCAGACCTCTCTTTGGGTGCAGTTAAATGTTTTAATACACAGGCGTAGGAAACAGCCCCGAGCCCACACCAGGGCTATGCAATCTCTGTGTGCACACACCAAGAAGAACCAAATGAGGACATACCCAGGAAGAGGGTCCTCACCAGGAACCTGACCCTGCAGGATCTCTGACTTCCAGCCTCCAGAACTGTGTGTTATTTAACACCACTCAGAGGGAAGCTGGGATGGCTCAACAGGTTGAGTGCTCTTTTTGCAGCACTGAGGTCCGAGGATCGAATCCTGGCCCTGGCCCATATGGACCCATATGCTGAACGGGGGTGTGCTTCCCATGAGGGAGGACCCCAGCTCAGTTCCCACCCCGCATGGCTCCGTGCCCACCTGTGTAGAATGAAACCATGTTGAAAAACTAATGACGTACAACTATGAAGACTGCTTGGGCCCTTCCCCTTCTCTCTATGTCTCTCCCAGTCTCTCTCTCTGTCAAAAACAATAAAATAAATCTTAAAAAAATTAAATAAAACCACTCAAGTCTATGGTATTTTGTTGCAAGCAGCCTGAGCTAACTAAGTAAGAAACCATGCTAACAGGTCATTTATAGTATTGTCTTTCAGAGGTTTGTGCATTCGTTTCCCATTGCTGTTATAGCGAACTACCACAGCCTTAGTGACTTAAAACAACTTAAATTTATTATTTTACACTTCTGGAGCTCAGAAGCCCAAAATCAGTGCCACTGGCTAAAATGAAGGTCTAGTGGGGCTGGCTTCTTCTAGAGGCTCTGAGGGGAGAGTCCTTTTCCAGCTTCAGAGGCTGCCTGCATCATGTGGCTCGTGGTCTCTTCTTCCATCGTGAAAGCCGGCAGTGCGTTATCTTCCTATCCCTTCCTCTCTCCAATTTCTGCTTCTGTTACAGCGCCTTCTCTCACTTTCACTACTGGCCTTCCTCCTATAAAGACCCTTGTGATTACACGAGGCCCGCCTGGACAATCCAGGTTAATCTCTCCATCTCAGGATCCTTCGCATAATCACATCTGTTAAGTTCCTTTTGATATGTACGTAGCATATTTATAAATTTGGGTGACTAGGGGAGCCGGGATGGCTCAGCGGGTTGAGCACTTGCATTGCAGCCCCAAGGTCCAAGGATCGAATCCCGGCCTTGGCCTGTGCGAATCCATATGCTGAACTGGGGTGTGCTTCCCATGCAGGAGGTTCCCAGTTCGGCTTCCGCCTGGGGCATGACTCCCATGTGGGAGGCCCCCTGCCTGCTTCCTGCCCTGCACGTCCCCTGCCCAACTGTGTGGAATGAAACCACGCTGAAAAATGATGATGCACAACTATGAAAACTGTTCTGGGCCCTTCCTCATCTTTATGTCTCTCTCTCTGTCAAAAACAATAAAATAAACCTTCAAAAAAATAAATTTGGGTGATTAGGACGTGGGCATCTATGGGAAGTTAATATTCTGTCCACTTTAGTTTGTCTCTTTAGTTTTTCTTTGTTTTTTTAATCGTTAAATTTACTGGGGTGACATTGATTGGTAACAATTAGAGAGTTTCTGGATGTATCTCTTTAGTTTTTAATGTTGTGGTTGCATTAATACTAAACATATGATTGCCCTCATTAGCATATTTCCCCACAGGATGTCTTCGGAACCTTCTTTCCTCAAGGCCATGAATCCATAGAGGGGATGTACTTTGACTTGTTGAAGCTGAAGACCAGGCTGTATTCCATTCTGGGCAGCTATACATCTTCCTGAAGCTAGCATTCCCCATACTGGGGATCATTGCCTTAGCGTAGGCTCCCAGGAGAGTCAGAGCGAGTAAGTTACATGATTTTTATTACATATTGCCTAATTGCTTTCCAGGATTGCATCAGTTTACACAACCTCTCCTGATCAACCTCATTTGGCTTTCTTTTCTTCCTTTTTTAAGATTTATTTTATTGTTTTTGAGAGAAGCTGAGAGAGAGGGGTGGGGGGAAGGCTCAGAGCAGTCTCCATAGTTGTACACTATTAGTTGTGACCTGGTTTCATTCCATACAGGTGGATGTGGGGCTGCGTGGGGCAGGTGGGAACCTAACTGGGGCTTCCTGCATGGGAGGTGAGAACCTTTGCTGCTGAGCCATCTGAGTAGTTACCAGCTGCGCTGTAGTTCAGCATATGGGTTTGCATGGTCTGGGGCCAGAATCGAACCCTGGACCTCACCATTGCAATGCAAGTGCTCAACTGCCACTGAGCTTTCCCAGCATCCCCTCATTTGGCTTAAAAATAAAAAGTTCTCTCTTGTTATAGTAAGGGTATTATATCCTTCTTAAAAAATGTTTGGGAAATATAGGAAGGGCCAAAGGGAAAAAAATCACTCATAGTCCCATACATTGAAATACTATTTTCACTAACACTTAATGTATGAGTGTGTGTGTGTGTGTATGTGTATATATATGAGTATATATTTAAAAAACATAGATATGATGTTGGAACTTCTTGGAACTATTTTAGATCTAGGACACCTCTTGTTTTGGGGTATGCAGGATATAAAAATTATCATGCTTATCTTGGGATGGTGTCCATCCTGTTTTCCCAGCCGACTCTTGCTCTCTGTCACTCAGAGCCTGTGGACGATGAGTGTCAGGGCACAAAGTGGAGAGTACAGCCTGAGATTTCTGACCATACATCTTCAATCCTGACTCCTATCTAGGCTCTAGTCTGGAAAATGGTCAGAAAGGTTAGGTTTTATGGCAATTCAGCTTTATATTCCAATGCATTGATGATGGTTATAAGCAGAGTATTTTTCTCTTTAAAAATTAATTTAAGGGAAGCTGGGATGGCTCAGTGGGTTAAGAGTTCACTTTGCAGCCCCAGTGACTGAGGATCGAGTCCCTGCCCCAGCCCGTATGAACTCATATGCTGAACTGGGGCGTGCCTCCCATGCGAGAGTCCCCCAGCCCAGTTCCCGCCCTGCAGGGCCTCCGTCCACCTGTGTGGAATGAAAACATGTCAAAAATAGATGACGTACAACTATGGACACTGCTCTGGGCCCTCCTCCTTCTCTCTGTCTCTCTCTGTCTTTCCCTGTCTCTGTCAAAAACAATAAAATAAATGTTAAAATAATTAATTTATATACATTACCTCTTCCGTTTTTACTTTCATAGACCTTACTTTTAAGTTCTGATTACTTGGTAAAGATAATATTAGGAAATCATGTTGAGGTTTATCTGGCCCTGAAGAGAAGAGTGGGAAGTGTTTCAACATAGGTTGTTGGTAAATATCTATATATTTATATAGTAGAGGCCTTATGACTATAAGTTGAATATAAGAAAGATTTTTCCTAAAATGGAATATTCTTATACTATGGCAACCATTGCAGTATTAAAAATAAAAGAAAAATCTCATCTTCTCTGGTGGTATACATTGTTCTGCTTGAAGGGAGGTGTGGTATTGAGTTAGGACCTGAAAGAAAACCTCACCCCAACAGGAAGAAGCAAAACTGGAATTTTTCCAGCTCAGATACCCAGAGAGAACAGAAGGCAACGTACTGGCTGGCGGGATCCAGGACATGATGTCTCCAGGAGCCGATGTTTATCTCTCTTTTATGGGCTGAGTTCACTCTTAAAGTTTTTATTCCGATAGCCCTAGGAAGTCTGACCGGGTCTCACTGCTCCATCCCTGTGGCCAGGGGAGTGCAGTGTTTTGATTGGTCAGGCTGAGCCACAGCGCCACTCCAAGAATGGCCCTGGAGTCAGGGAGGGAGTCAGCTGCATTGAGGGTTGTGGACTGAGAGAGGGATCATTCTCCCAAAGAAAAGCTGTTAGACCTGACCTGGGTTTCTTAGTTCAAATTTGCAAGAGAGGATCTGATTGGCTGGTCCCAGGTCAGATGTCCATCCCTGGCCTAATCAGCTGGGCAGCCAGAGTGGTGGTGGGGCAGGTTTGGTGTGCCTGGCATGTATGAAAAGCAGCCTCCTCTCAGCTCTTTCTTCAGGACTACAGCGGGGAATGCTAAGGGCTGAGACAGGGGTGTCCAATCCTTTTGGCTTCCCTGGGCCACATTGGAAGAATTGTCTTGGGCCACATATAAAATACACCGACACAAATGATAGCTGATGAACTAAAAAAGAATTGCAAAAAAATCTCATAACGTTTTAAGAAAGTTTACAAATTTGTGTTGGGCCACGTTCAAAGCTGTCCTGGGCCGTGTGTGGCCTATGGGCTGCGGGTTGGACAAGCTTGGTCTGAGAGCTTCCATGGCCTAGTTGATTTCTTCACTGTTTTCTGAGTGCTTACTTGTTATACAACCCACTTTAAATTCACAATAACCCCCTGAAGGTGAAGCTGAGTGAGATGTTAGGCCTAGTGCAGCATCACACAGCTGGTAAGTGACTCAAAGCATGCTCAGAAGCCACCCAGAGCAGGTGGGGCAATGGGGAACTCTCCTCAGGTTGAGGGTCCTGAAATGGGGGTTCGCAGAGAGGTGCTGGGGTGGGGGGAGCACGTGGGACATTTGGGCTTCACTGACCTAGGATGTGGCATCTTCCCCCAGATTGTGAGGTTTCCAGAATCCCACCTTCCTGCAGAGCCACCTGGTCCAGCCCGACCTCTCCGAGGTCCCATCCTCCCAAACTCTGCCTCACTGCACTCCTGGGTGACTGTGGCTTTCCAGGCTGACTCCTGTCCAAAGTGGGTTGAGGCCTTTGTGTGTGGGGTGGGCACAGCCAGGCTGGGACGTCCAGAGTCCCCAGTCAGCCATGGAGCACCTTCTGGCCTTGGGGAGAGTTCTAGTATTGGTTCTCCACTCTCTTCATTTTAGATTTGTTTTATTGTTTGAGAGGAGATGAGAAGGAGAAGGGGGAGGGCCCAGAGCAGTCTCCATAGTTGTGCATCATTAGTTGTGACATGGTTTCACTCCACACAGGTGGATATGGGGCCACATAGGGCGGGAACTGAACTGGGAGCCTCCTGCATGGGAGGTGAGAACCTTCACCACTGCGTGGTCACGGGTTGTGCTGCAGATCAGCATACGGGTTTGCATTGGCTGGGGCTGGGAAATGCACCCCGGACCTAGCGATTGCAAGGAAAATGTTCAACCACCGAGCATCCCAGCATCCCCTAGTTCTCTACTCTTCAGGACCTCAAAGGGTTTAGGGGCAGTTCCTCACATTTCCTTCCTCCTTCCCGTCCCTTCCTTCCGTTTTTATTGTTTTTGACAGAGAGAGAGAGGGGGTGGGGGGTGGGGTGGAGGAGGGCCCAGAGCAATCTTTACAGTTGTATGTCATTAGTTTTTGACAGTTTCATTCCACACAGATGGGTGAGGGGCTGTGCAGGGTGGGAACCAGCCAGGAACTGCATCAGAAGCACACCCCTGCGAGCCAGGGCCTCCCACATGGGAAGCTCGCCCCAGCGGGAACTGAACTGGGGGCCTCTCACGTGGGAAGCACGTCCCAGTGGGCTGGGGCTGGGACTCGATCCGATCCTCGGCCAGCAAGGCAAGCGCTCAACCCGGGTAGCTATCCCGGCTTCTCCAACTCCTCACATTTTCAATCAGACCTGAGTCCCATACAGGGTCCAGGGTACCCCATCGCACCCCCTTCTCTCTTCAACACCATACCTCCACTAGGACACCTGCTGCCACTTGCCCCTTTAAGCTGGGGACTCTTCCCAGCAGCCTGTCCTGATTGCTTCTGGGCACGCCCCAGCTGCCACAGACGGTTGTGAGCGAGTTTCCTGTCTCTAGTCTAGCCTCCTCCATGGGGCCTCACATCCACCGGTGTGGAATTCATTAGTTCTGGCAGTCAGTTGGGGCGGGCCGCTCAGGGGATGCGGCTGACACTCGGTGGTGATGGAGACCACCTGCTTACGGGTAGTGGGTGACATCAGATGATTCACCCGAACTCCGCCAGGAGGCAGGGCGGGGTGGGCGTGGTGCCCTGGGGACCCCCGGTGGGGGTAAACTGCGCGCCCTCAGACCCAGCAGACGTGCTTGCAAAACGCAGTTTGCCTTTTTTCACTCACTTCTCAAATGCTCCGAAAATGGCTGTTAGCAGTTGCACTACGGGCGAAAACTGCTATTCCGGAGTGCACACTTGGGGTACAAAGGTTTTCTGCGCGCTTCGCCCCGGCCGCCGCAGGGCCCTGCGAGCCAGGCCCGGCGTGAGAAAGGGTGGGCGGCGCCGGAAACATTGTGTCGGGAGTGGAGTTAACCGTCGTGGCCGCTACTCTGTATCCGCACTGCCTGGGCTCCCGGTCCCCTACTGGGCCTGGGACTGTCCCTAGCCAGGCCTAGGAGCCCGAGTAAACGCCCCGCGCGGGCTCTGCTGGGGCGACCGGGGTCACCTCGCCCACGCGGGCTAGGCCCGGGTCCCGCGCCACCCGCCACATGAACTCCCGGGAGCCAGGGGGTGTCTCCAGCCGCACGGCCCAGCAGGAGGTGCGGGGCCCCGCGTGTCTGCATTAGCTCAGCCCGCCCAGCCACTGCGCAGCTAACCGGAACACCCGCCTCGGGGACGCTTCACGCCGGTGGGATGCCCAGTGGGGGCCGGCGGCCGGCACGCGTGTCCTTGCGCACGCACACACCGTGCGCGCACGCGGGCACTCCTGCGAGCCCGCGCCCGCTGCTGGGCACCCGGGGCCGCGGCGGGCACCCAGGGGCGCAGACAGGTAAGGGCGCGGCTCGGGAGCGGGCCGGGGGCCCGGGCCCGGGCGGTGTCCGGGGCGGGCCCCGGGGCGGAGCTCGCCGGGCCGGGCGCGCAGGGTCGGGGCGGGTACGCGCCGCCGCCGTCCGCTCCGCGCCGCCCCGCCCTCGGCCCCGCCGCGCGCTCAGATCCTCGCGCTGCAGCCCCCGCCGTGTCCGCCGCCGAGCCCGCTGCCGCCACCTCCGAGGTAGGCGCAGGAGACAGGGGCCCGGGCTCTTCCCGCGCCCGGAGCGGTGCGCCGCGCCCCTGGGGAGCTGACGGCCAGGCGACCGGGGCAGAACAGGCGCGGGCGAGGGAGGGAGCAGGCGCGGCCCGCGCGGGCCTGGCGGGGCAGCGGCGGGCGGAGCAGGCCGCGCGGGCGGGCGGCGAGCGGGCCGGGGTTGGGGAGCCAGAGGCCCACGGGCGGAGGCGCCCGCGGCTGGGGGCAGAGCCTGCGGCGCTCGCGGGCGGAGGGGCACGGGCCGCCGCGTGGAGGCCCGGCCGGCTGCCGGTCTACTCTAGGTGACCTTCCCCGGCGGCGCCCTCTGGCCCTCGATGCCGCCAGCGCGGGTCGGGCAGGGACCCACTGGCCGCTCAAACTCGCGGACCTGGGCCCACCGACCTGTGCGGGTCATGCCGTCGCCGCGGGGCGTCCGTGGTGGCCATGGCCCGGCGCCCCCGGTCCCTCACGCCCTGCCCGGTCCACGCCCGGAGGTGCTGGCGCCCGGCGCTGCCCCGGCGTGCCAGCGCCTTCGGGGCGGAAAGGGAGGCGGAGAATTGACCTCGGCCCCGGGGTCCGGGGCCGGGGCCTGGGCGGCAGGGTAGGTCTAGGAACAGGAGGCCCCGCGGGGCGATGTGGCCTCTCGGCCCAAGCAGGGAGTCCTGTTTCCGTCGCTCATTCATTACCCAAACGCAGCGGCGCACTTTCGAAACTAACTGGTTCAGAGCTTTGGGTTTGAGGCCCGCAGCCCTAGTGACTTGTCTCAAGGTCACACCACTGGGAGGCCTCAGTTTTCCCATCTGTAGGATGGGAGCCGTTATACCGCTCACTTCGCTGGGTTTTTGGGAGGAAGAAAGTGAGTCGATGAACGAGAAACCTTCAGAACAGTGGCGGGCAGGGGGCAGGTCTCGCAGAAGCCTTGATAAGGCTTGTTTTGGGGAGGATCTGGCCCATCCCCTGCAGTCTGGTTTGCTCCACGTAGTGTTCTGGAAACGGTTCAATAAACGTAGTTTCTGCTATTTTAAATAGGTATTTAAATAGCATTTGTGTGCCAGGCATTGAGGACCTTTCAAGGTAATTCATGAAAAGTCCCTTACGTTTACAGACGGGGTCAAGCTGGATCAGGAAGTGGGATGTGGATGCAGACCCAGGCCTGCGCCTGAAGCCCCTATCCTCTCACCACCCTCTCCAGAGGAGAGGGAAACAGGCCCCTTTGCCTAGAATGCTGGTGGCAAGGCCGGGACAGCCTGCCCAGCGCCTGCCTTCTTTCTGTCCATCCCAGCGGTGGACTGAGTTTCTGTGCCCTCAGGCTTAAGCCCGGTGCAGCCTTGGTCTCAGTGCGTGTGGTGGTGCCACCTGGCATACAGTAGGGTCTTGAGAACGGTCTGTGGGGTAAATGCAGCCCTGCGTTTTATCAGGGAGTTGACTCACCCTTATTGACAGGAAAGTTTTTACTGTTCCAGTGTGTAGCTACGCAGAGTACATGCTTATTAGGTGTTTGTGGAATTACTGAATGGTCATACCAGCATGTAGCGGCTGCAGGCCCAGGTCGTGGTCCCTTTTTGAGGGACACTCTTACTTCCAGAAAGTAGCCTTGCCTGGCTGAGCACCACGCATAGTAGAGTAGCAACAGTGTGTACAGCCCTAGAGCAGTGAGATGCAACACTGTTTCCGCGTTTGAAGTAAGTGCTCTAAAGGTGCTCTCTTCATTCAGCGACTTTCCAAGTCCTGTGGGAAACTTGTTGAACTAGTGTTTCTGGATTTGCCGGGGAGGGTGACATGGGTGACTAGGATTCTCCTGCAGGCCTTGGGTCTGGCACCTCTTCCCTCTTGGATGGTGGGTGGGCCAATGGCTTCTGCTGGGGTTGACCTGAATAAAGTGCTTGTCTCTGGGGATATGGGTTGCTCCTAGTTTTATTTCTGCTATACTATAGGCGACAGGCAGGGGCCAATTTGTAGTCATAAACCCGGATTCAGGGGGAACCACATAAGTGAGGAATTGCCTGTGAGCCTCCCGTCCCACTGGACTACACAGGTGTGGACAACAACCTGTAAGCTGGTGGTAACAAGGCACAGCCGCCCTCACCTTTACTGGTAAGATGCTCCCTAAGAGCTCAAGTCCACGTTGCCCATGGTGGCCTTTCTCATGGTGTGTTGACTTTGGTGGCAGTGACTGACAGAGGTGATGTGTGTGGCTGAGAGCCAGCCAAGCCTGCAGGCAGCCCTCAGTGCTCAGAGGGTCTGTGACCTTGGGCTCCCCCAGACCCCTCTGGGAGCCACTGGTAAGCAGTGGGGTCCTCAGCTGGGTCTAGACTCAGTGCTCCATTTTCCTGCTTGCTCTTAGGAGGGTCAGGGTGAGGGGGAATCTAAGCCCTTTCCCCAGAACTGTGTTGGAAGGAATCCTGGAGAGCAGATAGATCTTACAGCACAGCCGTAGGGTCTTGTACAGATCGAGCCACTTTCCTGTTCCTCAGTTTCTCCAGTATAGAAGCGTGATTGTCACCATGCAGTCACTGCTCTTTGAAGGCGTGCTCAGCACCCTTCTGTGACATTGAAGCCACCCTCTGATGAGCCCTGGGTGAGGTACTGTTGCTTCCATTTCATGGGTCAGGAGGCTTGAGCACAGAGAGGGTAGGTGACCATCCAAGGTCACACAGTTCAGCTGCAGTGAGCTGTGGTTCAGGGTCTGGCCTGGCTTGCTCCAGTGCTGGTGTGCTGGCACTGCAGCTGTCAGTCACGCCAGGGGGCCTCTGTGAGGAGCTGTAGAGGGGAATGCCTTTCGAAGAGGAGGATTTGCTGTCCAGAGGGGGAAGGAAGTGCTGTTCCTTCACACAGTGGACAGCGGTCCGTGGAGTCACCCCCGTTTGTTGCAAGGACAGTGACACTGGGTGTCTATGAGAAGGGTCAGTTTTCCCCAGGGATAAGGTGGGAGGCATTCTTCCAGGACCTGGCGGGACAATATTCAACTCAACAATACCTCATTGTGGTCAGGGAGGACTCTGGACCCTGTGGTTCAGGGTGACCTTTCGGCAACCTGCACAGTAGCCATAGTTATAGGAAGTATATAAAAAGGAAAACTGTCACAGGATACTGTGTGTGTCGCCTATGTCCCAGGTGTTAGCCGAGGGCTTTGTATTAGTCTAATTTAGGCCTCACAGGGATGCTGAGTCACATACTCTGTCCCCATATTAGAGCTAAAGAAGAATGAAGAGCAGATAGGATGTGACCTGCCCACGGTCACATCTCCAGAGAGTGGGCATGTGGGATTGGAACTCAGGTCTGCTGGACTCCCGGGTCCGCCTGCCCAAGCAAGGCCTGTGTGAACCCCACCGGGTCAAGCTGGGCACTGAGCCACCAGAGAACCCTGGGTGCCCCTGGACCCAGGCCTTCCGCCCTTGTGGGTGGGCGGGCAGGCTGCCCCCACGTCAGCTCCATTCTGTTAAGCTTGTGAGGCTGTGCTGGTGGCCCAGCCCCCAGGCGGCTTTAAAATAGAAGCAAGGCCCGCAGAGTCGGGCTGCCCCGTGTGAGGCGCTCCTGGGAGGGGGAGGGGCGGGGCGGACAGCTCCGCCGGGAACACAGACCTGCTGCTACCTGAGCAGGGGCAGCGGCTTTGCCAGCAACCTGGAGACCCAACCAGGGGCTTTCCTCCTGGGCTGCATCTTCCTGGCGGGAAAGAGTGGGGTGTGTGTGTGTGTGTGTGTGGGGGGGGGGTGTTGGCCTCACCTGCTGGCTTTCAGAGCTGGGCCAGCTCCTGCTGGGGGTTGCCTTTCCTGGTCCCCTGTTAGAGGGAGGTGCTTTTGCACTAATCCCTAGTTGGTCTGCTGCTCCTCGTATAGGGTGGCCCTGCCCTGCCCTGACAAGCCATCTAGAATGGTGTTGGAGAAACAGCCAAAGGCTTGCCTACAGTTCTGCCTTCCAAGGGGAACGTGGGACGGTGCCAGTGACGACAGCCATGCTGGTCGCCGTCCCTGCAGGAATTAGATACACACTCACACGGGGTAGTCCAAGAAAGTAAAGGGTGTCCCAAAATTCACGCAAGAAGTAATTTTGATAGAAAACACAGGTTTATAATTAAAAATTGTAATTTTTCATTGCTCAACAATGAAAACGCATTGTTCCTTCATGTAGCGCTCCATTTTTAATAACCCTGAACTGTCAGCTGTCACGCTGTTTATTTTTTTTTCGTTGGCAACACTTTACTGCACAAATGACGCAAAATTCAAATCTTGCGTGAGTTTTGGGACACCCTTTATAATGAAGGGATCGTTTGCAAAGGTATGGGCCCAGGGGTCCTTTGGAATGGGGGCGCACCCCTTGGCAGGAGTTGTGGGCTTGGGTCCTGGAAAGTAGTCACTGCTCACCCGAGGTCCAGCAGGCAGAGAGCTTGGGTTGGGGATGAGCTCCAGCGTTCCCCACCCCCCACCCCCATATTCTGCTGATGCCTCCTCTTGGCCAAACGCAACCATAGCCCATTGATACCAGTCCAAGTGCTCCGTCTTGGGGCACAGAGCAGGGTGGAGGAGGAAAGTGGATCGGAGGGGCAAAGGCTGTGTGGAAGAATGGACTGTGGTCACCACCCCTGTTTACTGAGTGCTCGCTGTGTGCCAGACATCCCCACATGAGCTCCACCTGTTAACTCACCTCATCTTTGCAGCAGCTCGGGCAGAAAGGCACTATTAGCCCCATTTTATAGATGAGCAGAGCAAGACCCTGGGAGTGTAAGCTGTAAGTGGCTGGTCCAAAGTGACACAGCCAAGAAGGGCTGGGGCTGGCCGGAACCTCTGCAGGCTCGCCGCCCTTTCCAGCATCGCTGTCCTGCTGCCCGGCACCTGGACGGGCTGGGAAATGCTGTGGCAGGTAGCTCCTGGTGCGCAGGTCCTCGCCCTGTGACCCCCTTGCCCTTGAAGCTGTTGTCTCTCAACCCACTGGGTGTTGCCTGTGTTCAGAAGGTTTTTCCTCCCAGCTGTTTGTGACTGGGCTTTGGGGCCTTGCTCCCTGTGCCAACCATGGCAGTGGTTGTGTGCCCTCTAAGGCTCCCTGAGGGAGCCCCTGCAGAAACATACTTCAAAGTGGGGGGTCCTTGGTGTGGGGAGCAAACCCATTCTTCTCCGTGGCACATGAGGGCTGCCCTGCCTGTTAGGCAGCGGAAGGCTGAGAAGGGAGGGAAGGAGGTTTTGGAACAAGCACCCCCGGCAGTTCTCACGCTTGCCGAAGTCGTGGAGCTGGGCCCTGCTCCTGCCTCCTGGGCTTGGGGGGCCAAAGCCACAGTGGTCACCTGGGAATAGAGTGTGCCCCCTGCAGGCCTTGCTTGTGAACGCTGCCCTGTCAGTGTGGTCGCAACCTGCTCTTGGAGCCAGGGTAGCTCTTCCTCCCGGCACCACTGCTGCGGCAGCCTGTGACTTGTGCCATTGCAGGGGCAGCAGGGCTCAGTTTCAGGCACGTGGTTGGATCTTAAAATTTTCTGTCCGTAACTTAAAAGACTCAATATACACAAACAACTTATATAATGAAGTAGAATAAAAAATGGAAGTCCTTTTGTAACTCCACGCCCTAACCCCCCTTTTTCTCTCCAGAAGCAGCTCTGAGGTAGCCACATTTGCAGATTGCCTTGTTTCCTTCCACAAGCTTTTTCATTCATTCACTCATGTGTGGACATAGGGAGAGGTGCATGTCAAAAGGGTTTCCTCGCATTTCATGGAATTGCAAATTTTCTGTGACTTGCTTTTTTCATTTAACTGTATCGTAGCTTTCTGTGCAATCACATATAAATCCACCTCATTCTTTTTGCTTACCACATGGCATTCCTTCATTTGCAAGTACCTTCATTTTTATTTATTTCCCTGTTGATGGATTTAGGTTGCTTCTGGGTTTTGTGTTACAAATAATGCAGCAGGGAGCATCCTTGTATACCCTTGTATACCATCTTGGTACCCTGGGGACTGCTGTGTGTGGGTCCCTAGTAGTAGAGTTGCCCCTGGGGTAAGTGCATGCCCACTGTGGCATTGCCAGCAATTGGCCCCCAAAGGACTGTACTTTACCTAATACTCCTGCTCGGCGTGAACGGGAGTGACCATTGTCCACACCAACAGTAGATATTGTCCTTTACATTTTTGCCAGTTTATTCATTGAGTGAGCTTCCCAAACATAGGTATCAGTCACCCTAAAGTGGATCCCCAAGGCCCTTAGACTGAAGTTCACCCTTGGTAGAAGTGGCATGGCTCATTTGTGCAGGCCCTTGGCCTTCAGCCTGAGCTCAGCTCTCAGGTCAAAGTGGGAGTGAGGGTACTAGTCCTGGGTCTCCCCATTCCCTATCCCTGGTGGTCCTACAGTTGCCCTGCAGAGGGCTCCTGCTTCCTGGTACATTGTCATCTACTTAGTCTCTATTTTCAGATACTTAGTTTCTGTTTTTTTCCTACTATAAAAACATTTTGATGCTCTTTGCACATGTACTCATTAAACAGACATTTATATTGAATACTTGCTATGTGCCAGACCTTGGCATCTTCGTACATATAGTTTTTCCACGTTTTGGATAAATTTATGCATGACAGGCTCTGGGATGCTTTGAGTTCAAGGGTGTGATTTGGGGGTGGGTGTGTACCTGTGCAGGTAGTGGAGGTGCTGGGAGCAGAGCAGCTGTCAGTACCATGCAGCTGATGAGTCAAGGAAGATATGTCCCCCCAAGACTGAGGTTATGTAAGTGTTTTGCAGACCAGCCTGGACGATATACTATCTCTCCCCTCTCAGCTTCCAGTATGGGCTGGATTTTCATTCCTGAGCTGGAGTGGAGCTTGCATAATCTGTTCAAGGTCAGCCAGGGGATGGTCGGATAGGTAGGCTGGCAGGCAGTGTGCGCGTGTGGGGGAACCAGGGACGCCTGTCTCCTGGTATGATTTATGGGTCCTTCTCAAAGTCATCAGTGACTGCAGGCAGGTCTGCTCACTGGCCCGGCCCGTTCCTCATTCCCCACTTATCTGTGGGAACCATGTTCCTGAGGCTCTGCCCTGAAGCATCACCTGGGTACAGAGTGTGGTTCTGCCTTCCCAGGCAGCCTTCTGATCGTCATCTGTCCAGGGCTGGCAGGCTTTGCCCGTGTCAAAGTGCCCTGCTTCATGGGCAGCCTCTGGAGGCCCTTCTGAAGGCACATGGGGTGGTAGCTGCTGTAGAGACAGATGGTGAGCTGATGGGGTGGGGGGAGGGGCCGGGGCCAGGGTTCAGCCTCCCAGTTAGTGCAGGCAGGGCACTGAATGAGAAAGAATGCTGAATTCTCTTCCCTCCAGTACTGCCCTGCAAAACATGAGTGGAATCCTTATTTCTACAATAAAATTGTTTTTAAGTGGGTGCTAAGAATGGTGTAAAATGGGCATTTTCTGGGTGATGTTTGCCTTTGTAAGAATGCTGAGCTCAGAGAGGCAGAGCAGCCTCAGGCCTTGCCTGGTCCTCTCAGATAAATGTGGCAGGAGACTAGGGGGCAGGTGGGGGACAGGAGAAGACTGCTGGAAAAGCAGAGAGGGAAGCTGCCAACCCCGGCAGCTGAGGGCCTCAGTGAGGGGGAGCCATCCTCCTTCCCCCTGGGCGGGTGTTGCCTCAGGCCCAGGAGTGGGTTTGGCTGGAGCCACAAGGACCCTGGCCGTACCTGAGCCGTGTGGGCTCTCCCGCGCCCTTGTCCTTGGAGGGTAATCTCCTTAGTGGCCATGCACTTAGGGTGATGCGTGCTGTGCGTTGCGTGGTTTTTGACCTTTGGCTTTGCCCATTTGGTTTTGGGGATTAGTGATGAGAGAGACCAATTTGGGAACATTAGATGATGAGTGTTCTGCCTTCTTCCCCAAAGACAGACCTGTCCAGATGTGATCGCTGCTTGCCTCTGGTGAGGCTGGTCCTGGAGCCCTGGCCCCTCAGGTGCAGGGGCTGACCCAGAGATAGTGCCACTGCCCCCCCCCCCCCCCCAGTCCCCTTGCCGCAGGGCTGAGTTTGTGGCCCAGCTGGGGAGAGAGCAGCACTTGCCACGGGTGCTTGCTTTACTGACACCGTTAGTATTGGTGGGGGTGGAGAATGCTCTGGCTCTTTGCTGAACTGTTCTGCAAGTTTGCTTGGGGCTGTGTTACTCCAGCCTTCCATCCAGGGCTGTTTTATTGCTTCTCCGGGGAGGGCGCGGGCTGGGGCATATGCCTTAGGCAGGCTGTATTTGTGGGAGACCTGGTGGGTGGTTTCCTGGTCTGCCCGTGGGGTGGGTATGCCTGTGGGTGTTTTTTGGGGGTGAAAGGGCAGTGCCCTGACTTCAAAGAACCAGTGAGGGCAGCCTAGAATGGATCTTTTCTCCTGTCCTTTGTGCCCTGACCCTAATGTGGACCGAGCTGCTCAATGGTTCCAGGCTGATCACATGTGAGAAATAACACCAACAAAAATAGGATAGCGTAAACAGCTCACTGTGCTCCTGCCTGCCTGGGCACAACAGTGAGTGGATCGCAGAGCTAGCAAAGCCTCTGAAGAAAGTCAGCGAGGATCTGGACCACAATTTTTATAATGCAAAATTACACAAGTTCATAGGTTTACGAGGTGCTCATTGGTTGTGTGAGCTCCCTGCAATGTCTTTGAAGTTCAGGCTTTGGTCAGGAATGGGACTTCCCATTGTGGGTTTGTTCCCCTGGGGCCCCTTGTACCACTTTTCAGTGAGTTCTCCCTTACCCGGAACATGCCATGCGGGTGTCTGTTTGTGTGAATATATATATGACTTCAGGTGGAGTGCGTGCACGTTCAGTGTGGTAATTTAGGTGTGCTGTATTTTACAAAGGAATGGAACCATTCTCAGGTCAATTGAATTTCTGGCTAATTGGGCCAATGACTTTGGAGATGGAGACCCAGAAGAGGGTGCTTTCTCTTGGTTCTTCTCCCCCTGCATGGAAAACACAGTGTGTGCTGTCCAGGATTAGGGTTTTAATTCTGTGTACATAACGTACCCAAGCAAAGCCTCTCAGGGACGCAGTGTGGTCTTTGAGGCAAGGACTGTTTGAACTATCATCTTTGAATACTGAAGTGCTTAATAAATGTTTGTTGACTGACTTAGTGATGTCAATCCCAGGCAATACTTTGCTAGTTGGTTTTAAAAATAGTCAAATTGGAGCTCAATAAATGTTTATTTGAATTAAATATTGGGAGACGTTCTTGCATTGCCTTTCATCTGAAGAGTTGCCCAATTAGTTAAATTTTACTGTATTCTCTGTGGGGACCATGATGCTTTAAAAGTGAGTTCTCCTAAAATGCAAAAGTTCTGTGAAAAGTTGGGTCCATTCTGGCAAGTAATAAGTACTCCGCAGATATTTGTTGAGTGAATGAAATCAGAACCGTATGGAAAATAGGTGGCCATGAAAAGCTCTGATTTCTATTCAGTGCATTTAATGTCCTAGCAGTCAGCATTCTTGTAAGAAGATATGTTTTATTGGCAAGACTCCTGCAGTTCAGTAAAGTAGCTGGCTCGTGGGAATACGTCTTTGACAATTAATTCATTCAGCAAATATTTACTGACTCCTGCTATATGCTGGGCCTGTGCTCAGGCCCTGGGATGCCAAGGAGAAGAGGTCTAAAATCAGGCTAATCTGCTGTCAACAAAAACTTACTGGGTGTCTCAAGCTCTGGCCACAAAAAGAAGCATGAGACAGCACAGGCTTGTCTGTCCACACCTGGGAGAAATAAGGTACCTAGAACTCGGTGCTGAGGATTTTTATTGGTTGTTAATGATACCTACTAATTTTTATTGTTGGAAAGCTGATTTGCATAATTAGCAGTGTATTTATTCTGGTGGTTCTTTTATTGTAGCAGAAGATGGCTGTGCCTCCCACGTACATTGATCTGGGCAAGCCTGCCAGGGACGTCTTCACCAAGGGTTATGGTGAGTGTCGCATGGAGTGGCCTTTCCACTCACAGACTGGATTGGCATGTTTGGGTTTAGCTCATCACGGTTGTAGAGACCTGGTCAGTCAGCTGTCAGAACTTGCCCGTCAGGGGAGCAAGATAAGCTTGCTGTGGCTGGGAGACCAGCCGGGGCTGTGCACCTGGTAGGGCAGGCTCAGGAGCTGCTGCAGACAGGCGGGCATTCTCGCCCCTCGCCCAGGCCTGGAGCAGCTCTGGCTGCCCTGCAGTGGAGTGCGGTTTCTAAATGTAGCTCATCCACAGGCCCACGCCCACGCCGTCATGCCGGTGGGGGCCCGGTGGGGCCTGTGCATGCCTCTGTGCCATGGTAACCGATTCCGTGCACAGGCAGACGACAGCACAGGCGTCCTCTGTACGCGTGGCCCTTTGGAACAGCATAAGGGAGGCAGAGATGCTGCTCTCGGGTTACTTGTTCAACCTGTTAACAGTTATCATCTTCTTTCTTTAGGATTTGGCTTAATAAAACTCGAATTGAAAACAAAATCTGAGAATGGACTGGTAAGTTCTTTGACCCATGTGGAGCATGGGTATTTATTGTAGGTCAGTAAGTAACTGCATGTCCTGGGTGGCAGTCAAATGAAGGGATATATATATATATATATATATTTTTTTTTTAGAAAGAACACTTTTTTTGAGAGAAGGTGAGAGAAAAGGTGATGGGGGTAGGGGTGGGACTAGGCCCAGGGCAGTCTCCATAGTTGTAGGTCATTAGTTGTGACATGGTTTCATTCCAGACAGGTGGATATGGGGCCATGTGGGGCGGGAAATAAACTGGGGGCCTCCTTCAGCGGAGGTGAGAAACTTTGCTGCTGAGCCATCCCGGTGGTTACCAGCTATGCTGCAGGTCAGCATTTGTTTTGCACAGGCCGGGGCTGGGAATCGAACCCTGGACCTTGTGAATGCGAGGCAAGCCCTCAACCGCTGAGTTATCCTGGCATCCCATGAGGGGACTTTTTGATGGTGGCAGTTTGTGGTTGTCACATTCATTGCTTCCTCTGTGGGATGGGTGGTCCTGGGGAACCATGCCAGTAGGTCCCCAATTCAGTAGCTGTTAATACTCACAGGTATATGAGGCAGACATCATTTTTATTTTTCCTTGTGTTTCTTATTTCAAAATTGACCTGTGTTGAATGCTGCATAATTACTAAAAAAAAAAAATTCAGTAGCCCCTTTTAGACTGTGCACGTGGTAATTGTTGGAAGGAAGAGCTTGGGGTTGAATTACTGCCATGTCAGCTGTAGCTCAATGCTTTTTCTCTGTCCTCGGCTGGAGACCGGGATGGAAGGAGGGGTGCCTTCCTGTCCAGGCTAAAGAGCGACAGGGGAGGGAGGAAGCGTGTCTCCTGATACAGAATTCCTTGAAGTAGCAGACTCCTTTGGCCTCCTCTGTACGTTCAGTATCTAATTGAATTATAGAATGAGCTTTTGTCCCCACACACTCGGGCTCTCTCAGCTCCTGCATGATGGGAAGTGCAGGCTGTGTAGGGGTGGAATGATCCAAGTGAAATGCTGCTTTGCAAGCTGTGATTCTCTCTCCTTTAAAGGAATTTACAAGCTCAGGGTCAGCCAACACTGAGACCACCAAAGTGACAGGCAGTCTGGAAACCAAGTACAGGTGGACTGAGTATGGTCTGACATTTACCGAGAAATGGAACACCGACAACACACTGGGCACAGAGATTACTGTGGAAGATCAGGTAATGGCCGCCTGTGAAAAGACAGTTTTATTAATTGACGTCTGCTGGCCTGCCTTGTGACTAAACCTCCTGGCAACTTTCTTTCATGTTCAGCTTGCACGTGGCCTGAAGCTGACCTTCGATTCATCCTTCTCACCAAACACTGGGTAAGAACCTCACGTTTCCTCGGCAAGGGCACTTAGTGTTTTATAGTGGCTTCTGTACTGTTATTCTCCTGGCTCAGCTGTGGGGCCAGCAGGATTTCCACTTAATGCTCCATTTCCTGTGAGTGAGGCTACTGCTAAGGTAAGTGGGCCGGGCTGGAGGGCAGCAGGTGATGTTTGGAAGCAGGGGCTGACTGATCACGGGTGCCAGCCCTATTTTTCAGGCTTGGAGGTCCCTTTCTCCAGCTTCCTACTTAGGGACATTGGGAGCATCCCTAACTGCATGGTGGCTCCTGAGGCTACACTTTTTGCCCCAGGCTTTCCAGCCACAAACAGATGAGGCTTGATGGCTCCTGGGCACATCAGGAGGCTTATTGATCTGCTTCAGCCCCTGCGTGCCTGGCAGGGTGGCTAGAGGAATCGTTTTTTCCCCTAGAACACATTCTTGTTTCTTTCTGCTCACAGCAGTGAGTCTCCTAAACCTGGGGAAGGTTGTTTTGCAGGCTGATGACTGGCTCAAGGTCATGTAACCATGCCATGTTATTTTCCCCTCTCTCCTTTTATTCCCTTCCAACAAATGTGTATTTGAGGGAGGGTCTTCTGAGTTGAGACGCTGTACTGTGTGCAGGGTGACCACAGGGGACTGGGCAAACAGGGCTCCGGTCTCTGTGGACTGTAGTCTCTTTATAATTTGGTTATGGGTGATCTGAAGATCATTGGCCATGGGGTTGAATTTACTCTTGTTTTCATCTCTATAGTTTCTCTTGTGGTAGCATTGCTTTCCTGCTTGTCCACTTTCTACCAGGCACCCTGCCTTGACTGAAGTTATGCAGAGGGAGCCTTCGACAAGGCAAGGGGCTGGAGGATGTGCCCGCAGCATTGAATTTGTTGCAGCTTAGGGCTTTGTCTACTATCCTAGGTGACACATTTTGCAATTTGTAAGGGATTTCCCACTACTTTTGGGAGATACGCAGAGAAGTCTCCAGGTCCTGCAATAATGTTCATAAGAGGAAAGGTTTTTTAAAAATTTAACTTTTTATTTTGAAATATTTTAGACTTAATGTAGAAATGTTGCACAAACTGTGTCGCTTACTCCTTGTGGTTTACCCTTTACCCATCTTCTAACATTAACTTCTTATGCGACTATAATGATCAGAATCAGGAAATTATGTTGTTATACTGTTAATCTATTGTCCCACTGATGCCTTCTTTCTGGTCTGTGATTCAGTTCAGAACACTATGTTGCATTTAATTGTCGAGTCTCCTGTGTGCCCTCTAATCTGGAGCATAGTCTTTCTGTCTTTCATGACCTTGGCACTTTTAAAGAGGACGGGCCAGTTACTATGTAGCATTCTTCATTTTGGATTTGTCTGATGTTTCCTTGTGGTTAAACTCAGGTTATGTGGTTGTGACAATCATAGAGGTGATGCGTTGTGCCCATTGTATTGCATGATATCAGGAGGTATATGTCAGTATGTCTCATTTCTGGTGACGTTAACCTTCATCACTTGATTCAAGTAGTGTTTGCCAGGTTTCTCTGTAAAGCTACTGTTTTTCTCTTTGTAAACATTAAGTATCTTGTGGGGAGATACTTTGTGACTATGCACATATTTTATTTTTTATACTGTGGCTCACAAATATTACTGTCTATTGGTGATACTTGTCTACAATAATTATGTTTTGGCAAATAGTGATTTTCTGTTTTCATCATTCCTTCTACATTAAGTGGGATTCGACTGTAGGGAAGAGCTTGTCTTTTTCCTTCATTTATTTATTTAATCATTCATATACATGTGGATTCATGCACATTTATTGTATTGGTTATAATCTATTACTATAATTTATTTTGTTACTCATGTTGTCCCAGATGTGGCCACTGGGGGCACTTTCAAGCTGAGATCATGTGGTGTTTAAAATAATTTTTTATTTTTCAGTTACAGTTGACATACAATATTATATTATTTTTAGGTGTCCAACATGGTGATTAGACATTTATATAACTTACAAAGTGATCACACTGACAAATCTAGTATCTATCTGATACTATACATAGTTATTATAATATTGACTGTATTCCCTATGCTGTATTTTATATCCCTGTGACTGTTTTTATAACTCCAATTTGTACATCTTAATCCCTGCCCCCTTTTCAACTGCCCCCCCCCCCGCCCCCAGTCTCCCTGCCTTCTGGAAATCATCAAAATGTTCTCTATATCTATGAGTTTTTTTTCTTTTTTTTTGTTTGTTTATTTTGTTCTTTAGATTCCATGTATAAGTGAAATCATATGGTGTTTGTCTTTCTCTGTCTGACTTATTTCATTTAGCGTAATACCCTCTAGGTCCATTCATGTTGTTGCAGATGGCAATAATTCATTTGTTATGGCTGAGTAATGCTCCATGTGTACTTCTTTATCCATTCATCCACTGATGGACACTTAGGCTGTTTCTATATCTTGACCATTGCAAATAATACTTTAACGAACATAGGAGTGTATTTATCTTTTTGAATTAGTGTTTTGGGTTTCTTCTTATAAATAGCCAGAGTGGAATTGCTGGGTCCTTCTTTGTCTCTTGTTACAGACTTTGCTTATATCAGACTTTAAAACAAAGTCATAGTTATTGTCTGATATAAGTATTGCTACCCCAGCTTTTTAAAATTTCCATTTACATGAAATATCTCTTTCTACCCCTTTACTTTTAGTCTGTGTGCGTCTTGATCTAAAGTGAGTCTCTTGTAGGCAGCATATATATGGGTCTTGTTTTCTTATCTATTCAGCCACCATTTGTCTTTTGATTGGAGCATTTAGTTCATTTATATTTACAGTAATTGATAGATATGCAGTTCCTGTCATTTTATTATTTATATTTTTGATCTATTTTTTTTCTTCTTAAAGAAGTCCCCTTAACATTTCTTGAAATATTGGTTTGGTGATGAGGAACTCCTGTAGCTTTTTCCTTTCTGGGAACATCCTGTGTGTTTTTGGTGAGCCCTATCTTTTTTTATTTTTTATTTTTGACCACTTCTTCAGAAGACGTACCAGGCTCACCTTCTGTTTGTCTTTCCTTGTCCTGCTGTTAGCTATTTCTCCAAGGAGCCTTGGTTCCTTTAATTGAAGAATGGTGTTTTGAAACCAAGATTCAGGGCACAAGGTGTACTGATTGCTACTGGGTATTTGAGGAAAGCGCATTCTTTTTTTTTAAATTATGTTTTATTTTTTGAGAGAAGGTGAGAGAGAGAGAGAGGGAGGTGGTCCCAGGACAATCTCCATAGTTGTACATCATTAGTTGTGACATGGTTTCATTCCATACAGGTGGATGTGGGGCCGTGCCGGGTGGGAACCCAACTGGGGGCCTCCTGCATGGAAGGCAAGAACCTTTGCTGCCAAGCCATCCTGGAAGTTACCAGTTGCGCTGCACTTCAGCATGTGGGTTTGCATGGGCCAGGGCTGGAAACTGAACCCCAGACCTCGCAAGCCCTCAACCGCTGAGCTATCCCGGCATCCATCCCCATTGAGGAAAGTGTTTATAACTTGATGCAGATTGGAAATGAGAGCTGGCTTTCCAAAGCATTTGATGGGTGTAGCCTGGGAAAACATTCGAGCTCTTCCATAAGGAGCTGAGGGTTACACCCAGGAAAGCACCCGGTCCTCCATTAGGAACTGAGGGGCACAGCTGGGAAAGCACCCGGTCCTCCATTAGGAGCTGAGGGGCACAGCTGGGAAAGCACCCGGTCCTCCATAAGGAACTGAGGGGTACATCGGGGAAAGCACCCGGTCCTCCATAAGGAGCTGAGGGGTACATCGGGGAAAGCACCCGGTCCTCCAT